>WNWK01040759.1:0-16808 GCA_009830355.1 Cherax destructor
CAGCAGCAGCACAGCAGAAAGCAAAAAAACAGCAGGAACAACACCGCAACACACAGAACAACAGCACAAACACAGCAAAGCACAGAACAACAGGCCAGCAGCACGGGCAGCGAAGCACAGCAGCAGCGCACAGAGCAGCAGCACAGCAGGGGCACAGCGCACAGCACGAGGGGGGAGGGGGGGGAAATGCCTGATTTCGAAAGTTGGCGGGTGAATGTTTCATCTAGGCAAACGGGGGTAGCGTGTTGCTATAATAAGACAATGCCAGACCCCCAACACCCCCTTTCTCCCCTCCTTTCCCCCCTCCCCCTTTCATCTACCTCCCAACACCCCCCTTCCCTCTCCCTTCTCCCCTTCCCCAGACACCTGATAAGAACTTGTCATACCGCCCCACCCCCTTTTTCAACACACTCATTTTTATCAGTCTTTTTTTTTGTGAGTGCTGTGTGTGGTGTTGTGTGTGTGTGTGTGTGGGGGGTGGGGGGTGTGTGTGAGGGGTGTGTGGTGTGTGTGTGTGTGTGTGTGTGTGTGTGTGTGTGGAGTGTGTGGAGAAGGTTGTGGGGGTTTTTGTGTGTGTAGTGTGGGAGAAGTGTGTGGGTGTGTGTGTGTGTGTGTGTGTGTGAGTGTGTGGGAGAGTGTGTGGAGGGGTGTGAGTGTCTTTTGTGTGTGTGTGTGTTGTGTGGTTTTGTGTGTGGTGTTTTAGTTAATTTTGTCCTAGGCCCTGTCGATTAACACTAGGCCTGTTAAATGTATGTGTATTTTTGTGTGTGTGTGTGTGTGTGTGTAACGAAACACTTCGAAATGTTTTGGCCCCCCCGGGTTGGGCCCCGGCCCCCCGGGGTGAAGCAAGACGCTAGCCACCATGCCATCGGGGGGGTGTGTGTGAGTGTGTGGGGGAGGGGTGTGGTGTGTGGGAGAGTGTGTGTGTGTGTGTGTGGGGTGGGTTGTGGTGTGTGTTTTGTTGTGTGTGGGGTTGTTGTGTGTGTGTTTTGTGTGTGTGGTGTTTTGTGTGTGTGAGAGGGGTGTGAGGGGGTGTGTGTGTGTGTGGTGTTTGTGTGTGTGTGTTTGAGTGTTGTGTGTGTGTATATTTTGTGTGTGTGTGTGGTGTTTTTTTTGTGTGTGTGTGTGGTGTTGTGTGTGTGTGGGTGTGTGTGTGTGGGTGTGTGTGTGTGTGTGTGTGGTGTTGTGTGTGTGTGTGTGGTGTTTTTTGTGTGTGGGGTTTTTGTGTGTGGTGTTTGTGTGTGTGGTGTTTGTGTGTGGTGTATTTTGTGTGTGTGTGTGTGTGTGGTGTTGTGTGTGTGTGTGTGTGTGTGTGTGTGTGTGGGTTTTTTGTGTGTGTGTGTGTGAGGGCTTGTGTGTGTGTGTGTGTGTGGTGTGTGTGTGGTGTTGTGTGTGGTGTTGTGTGTGTGTGTGTTTTTGTGTGTGTGTGTGGTGTTTGTGTGTGTGTGAGGGGTGTGTATGTGTGTGTGTTTTGTGTTGTGTGTGTGTGTGTGTGTGTGTGGGTGTGTGTTTGGGTTTGTGGGGTGTTGTGTGTGTGTGTGTGGGTTGTGTGTGTGTGTGAGTGTGTGTGTATGTGTGTGTTTTTGTGTTGTGTGTGTGTGTGTGTGTGTTTGGTGTTGTGTGTGTGTGTGTGTGTGTGTTGTGTTTTGTTGTGTGTGTGGTGTTGTGGTGTGTGTGTGTGTGTGTGTGTGTGTGTGTGGTGTTGTGTGTGTGTGTGTGGTGTTGTGTGTGTGAGTGTGTGTGTGTATGTGTGTGTGTGTGTGTGTGGGTGTTGTGTGTGGGTGTTGTGTGTGTGTGTGTGTGTGTGTGTGGGTTTTTGTGTGTGTGTGTGTGGGTTTGTGTGTGTGTGTGTGTGTGGTTTTGTGTGTGTGGTGTTTGTGTGTGTGTGTGTGTGTGTGTGTGGTGTTGTGTGTGTGTGTGTGTGTGTGGTGTTGTGTGTGTGTGTGTGTGTGTGGGGGTGTTGTATGTTGTGTGTGTGTGTGTGTGTGTGTAGTGTTGTGTGTGTGTGTGTGTGTGTGTGGTGTGTGTGTGTGTGTGTGGTGTGTGTGTGTGGTTTTGTGTGTGTGTGTGTGTGTGTGGTGTGTGTGGTGTTGTGTGTGTGTGTGTGTGGGTTTTGTGTGTGTGTGTGTTGTGTTGTGTGTGTGTGTGTGTGTGTGTGTGTGTGGTGTTGTATGTATGTGTGTGTGTGTGTGTTGTGTAGTGTTGTGTGTGTGTGTGTGTGGGGTGTGTGTGTGTGTGTGGTGTGTGTGGGGTACTCACCTATTCACCTAATTGTGGTTGCAGGGTCGAGACTCAGCTCCTGGCCCCGCCTTCCTGTCTGCTACTGGGTCTCTGCTCTCCCTGCTCCATGAGCTTATCATACCTTGTCTTAAAACTATGTATGGTTCCTGCCTCCACTATATCTTTCTCTAGTCCATTCCACTTCCTGACTACTCTGTGGCTGAAGAAATTTTTCCCTGACATCCCTTTGACTCATCTGAGTCTTCAGTTCCAGTTGTGTCCCTTGTTTCTGTGTTCCCTCTCTGAAACAACCTGTCACTATCTACCTTGTAAATTTTCCCGCAGTATTTTGTATGTCGTTATCATGTCTCCTTGACCCTTCTTTCCTCCAGTGTTGTTAGTCCTATTTCCCTCAACCTTTCTTCATAAGACAGACCCCTGAGTTGTGGAACTAACCTTGTCGCAAACCTTTGCACTTTCTCTAGTTTCCTTACGTGCTTGACCAGGTGTGGGTTCCAGACTGGTGCTGCATATTCTAGTATGGCCTGCGTACACGGTATACAGTGTCTTGAACGATTCCTTGTTAAGGTAACGGAACGCTAATCTAAGGTTGCCAGACGCCCATATGCTGCCGTGTGTGGTGTTGTGTGTGTGTGTGTGTGTGTGTGGGGCGTGCGTGTGTGTATCAACGGTTGTAAGCAGCACTTGTCGATAGACACTTGATCTGTTTGTATGTGTATATAAGTATTTATACCCTTTGGGAGTCGTACTTATCAACGTGTGTTTGCGGGGTCGAGTCTCGGCTCCTGACCCTGTCTCTTGGGTACAGCCGACCAGCATAATAATAATAAAAATTTGATAATGGCAATAATAATAACAAGAACAACGTTAATAATAATAATAATAATAATAATAATAATAATAATTAATAATAATAATAATAATAATAATAATAATAGTAATAATAATAATAATAATAATAATAATAGCAATAATAATAATAATTATTTAAAATTACTACGTAAGAATTAAACATTAATTTGAAAGGCCATAGAATGCACAGCATTTAGGGGTCGTAGTCCCTGGGCCATATATTACCTATTCTTGAAACTGTGTATGCTTTTATTTACCTGCATTTAGTGGCACTTCTTGTTAATGTTGCTACTGGTGCTGTCACTTGCTGTCACCCTTAATAGTGCTGCTGCTGATATTGTCTGTCTGCTGTGAGTTTTTCATCTCTTTTCTCTCTCTTTCTCTCTCTCTCTCTCTCTCTCTCTCTCTCTCTCTCTCTCTCTCTCACTGCTTTAGCATGCATATATTATTTTTTTTAATCTAATTAGTATATCTATTCATGTATTCATTTCACATATTTATTTATTTATTAATTTTAGCTGTAAATTTCGCTTAATAAAAAATTTACGAACGTCAGTAATATTAAAAGGCGAAGCCGTTGGTATAATTTTCAACCGGATTTAGACTTACTTCAAAGAATTGTTTGAAGGATTTATGGGTAGCATTTCTCTGAATTGTGTTTATGTACTTTGGGTTTCTAAGATATTGTACTTTTGAGGAGGGGGGAGTGTACTTACCTTGGTATGTTGGGGATGGGGTTGAACTCCCTGGCTTCTGGTTAGGTTAGGGTAGGTTAAGTTAGGTTAGGTTAGGTAACGTTAGGTTAGGTTAGGTAACGTTAGGTTAGGTTAGGTAAAGTTAAGGTTGGGTTAGGTTTGTCAGGAAACGGGACAAGTGTTTCCTGACGTGGTCTTAGTCATATGATGACCTGCAGCTAGAGCTTTTTGGGCATCTGACTGGGGGCCTTCCACTGGCTTACTCCTTTAAAAATTATGATTATGATTTAAGTAGGTTCGGTCACTCCTGTGATGTAAGGATTTGCTGTAATGCTCCTAGTAGAACATCGCTTAGCTTAGCTAATAATTATTCATAAGAACATAAGAAAGGAGGAACACTGCAGGAGGCCTACTGGCCTATACAAGGCAGATCCTTATGAAAACGCTAAATCATAAGCTAGATTGTTCCTCTCTTTCATAACTCACCCCCTGTGCTAGGTCTCTAGGCCAAACATGAGGGGAGATACTAGAGTACTACTTCCCCTCACCTGAGTACCCTTTGTCTTGTGGTAATTACTGTACTGGGGTCGATGTGTTCAAACCACCAAGATTGACGGACTGATTCCTAAAATCCTGAGGGGCTGATTACCTCAAACCCCTGGGGAAAAGATTACCTCAAACTCCCGGGGGACTGATTACCTCAAACTTCTGAGGACGTTACCTCAAATCCCGGGGGAAATTACCTCAAATCCCGGGGACTGATTACCCCAAATTCTGAGGACTGATTACCCAAACCCAGGGGCTGATTACCCAAACTCCCGAGGGGCTGATTACCTCAAACCCCCGAGGGACTGTTTTCCCAAACTCCCGAGGGGCTGATTACCTCAAATCCTGAGGGGCTGATTACCTCAAACTTTGGGGACTGATTACCTCAAACTTTGAGGGGCTGATTACCTCAAATTCTGAGGGGCTGATTACCTCAAACTCCGAGGGGGTGATTACCTCAAACTCCGGGGGACTGTTACCCAAACCCCGGGGGGCTGATTACCTCAAACTCCGAGGGACTGATTACCCAAACTTGAGGGGCTATTCCTCAAACCCTGGGGGACTGATTACCTCAAACTCCTGAGGGGCTGATTACCTCAAACCCTCATCTTCCACCGTTCTTTTCTGTAATGGCCGACGAAGCCACTGGCTCAAAACATTTCAACAGTGACCCATATGCCACAATTTCATTCTTCAACTTGTCCTTTTCTAAACCCTTCACATCGTTTCAACTTATAAACACTGGATTTAACATTCTGTTCCCACAACAATGTTTTTCCCAATAAATATGTCCCAGTGTTTGCTCACCTGTATTTTTAAACCAAGCGTTTATATAAAATTACTTTATTAATACCCTGGTGTCAATAAAAAAGCTCGCCTTCTCGTTATTACTTCCGATATTTATTAACCACCTTATTAGCACTGAGAGATAATTAACCTGTTATTAGTTGAAATTGCTGTGGTAGGAATGTTGAAAATGGCAAAAAATGCCAACAAGTTGGTTAAGACGCATGTGCAACAGGGGCTTCTTCAGTCAGATACAGAGACAGCAGTTGTAGTGGGCAAAAGATGATGTAATCAGTCCTAACCCTTTGGGAGAAACAGAATGATTTTAAATTTAAAAAAGCCTTTTAAAGCAAGGAAAACGTCTAGTAGGACTTTTACCACAGTAAATGAAGACCCCACGGGGGGTGAAATGTATAATAAAAAAGTCACACAAGGAGTGGGGTTGAAACTCACGGCGGGGGAGTCGAAAAACTCAGAGGCCAGGGGGTTAACCACTGGGCCAACTCACAAAAGATTTACCCAACTAGGATATTTCTATACACCATAGGGAGGTTAGCATGGGCCACCACGTGCCCTTATGCCAGCATGGCTGGTGTGAAAAAATTTTGTGTAGAGCTTTATAAAGAAATACCACTCATTGTAGAGTTTATGAAGTCATTTTTCCTTATTACAGATGTATGAAACTGTGGGGAGAGCCCGGATACATGCAGGGCACTCTGTATGACAAAAAAAGATCTAAATGAGTGAAATGTGACATAAAGCTCTAAAGTGAAATATGACTTGATAAAGCTCTAACTTAGGAAAACATGACTTGATGCTTAACTTAGTGAAACATGACTTGATAAAGCTCTAATTTGGTGAAACATGACTTAAAAAGCTCTAACTCTGTAAAAACATACTTGGTAAGCTCTAACTTAGCGAAACCTGACTTGATAAAGCTCTAACCTAGTGAAACATGACGTGCTTTAACCTAGTGAAAATGACTTGATAAAGCTCTAACTTAGTGAAACTGACTTGAAAAAGCCCAAACCTAGTGAAACGCGATAAAGCTCTAACTTAGTAAAAAGACTTGATAAAGCCTAACTTATGAAACATGACTTAAAGTTCTAAAAGAGTGAAGCACAACTTGAAACTGAGCGAAACCCCCAAAAAAAAGCCTGTTATACACCCAATGTTTCGCTTGACCGTGTAAACCCTACCCTGTAAACAATTTCTCTCTTATTTCTCCTGTGTTTCGCATTTTCCATATTAGTTCTTTATGCTGAGCCCAATCACGAGTTCATTTATGTTTCGGGAAAACTGAAACAGGCAATCTGCCCATCCATTTCGTTCTTGAATAATTTATTCGACTCTGTCATAGTAGCTTTAAAAGATTTGATATACGGAATTTGTGATTGGGAAAGGGAAATTGTTGGGATAGAAAATTTTCCCCTTTTATCATGAGCTTTTTGTGCATTTTGGTACCAGTATAACTGTATTTCCAGCTCTGTGTCCCCCAACCACAAGTGTCCCATTTATCAACTTGTGGGGTTTTAAAAAACCTTTTATTCACACTCTGTTTTATGGGTTTAAGTCGACAGGCTTGAAACGCCATTAACTAACCAGTAAGTACTTTCTCAGGATATACACACCGTGAGGAATGTCTCTCGGTGTATATACACTCAGAGTTTACATTAATCACTTCTTCAGGTATTAAAGTGTTCTTGCTTGTTGGTGAACAGGTGACATGCATCCCTCGTGTAGTAGATAGGTTTTAAACCCGAAACCAACGAGCCTTAATGACCCTCGTGTAGTAGATAGGTTTTAAACCCCGTAAACCAACGAGTCTTAAGACCCTCGTGTAGTAGATAGGTTTTAAACCCCGTAAACCAACGAGTCATAATGACACTTGTGTAGTAGATAGGCTTTAAACCCCGTAAACCAACCAGTCTTAATTACCTTCGTGTGGTAGATAGGTTTTAAACCCGTAAACCAACTACTTTTAAATTTACCTTCGTATGGTAGATAGGTTTTAAACCCCATTAACCAACCAATCGGAGCATTTTTATATATTTTCTGATGTGTATAAAGTGAACTAGGTCTCTGTTATTTTATATCAAGGTCACACTCTCTTACTTTATATCAAGGTCTCTGTTATTTTATATCAAGGTCACACTCTCTTACTTTATATCAAGGTCACACTCTCTTACTTTATATCAAGGTCACACTCTCTTACTTTATATCAAGGTCTCACGATTACTTTAGAGTTACTTTACATCAAGGTATCGCTGTGTCAGAGCTGATTTTAAAGGCCAACAACAATGCTGTGTGCAGTAACCAGTTTGGAGTGAGTATATTTCGGCTTGACAAGGATCCATCATCAGTACGTGAAAGACACGTAGAGTAGGTTCAGGGTCCCGTCTTACTCACCTCAGAGTGAATGAGTTCCGGGAAAACATCTACTTGATGTATATTATATCAGGATTAATGGTGTGTGTGTGTGTTTTACTCACCTAGTTCTTACCTAATTGTGTTTGCAGGGGTCGAGTCATAGCTCCTGGCCCGGCCTCTTCACTGATCTCTACTAGGCTAACTTTCCCTACTCTATGAGCTTTATAATACCTCTTCTTAAAGCTATGTATGGATCCTCCTCCACTACATCACTCTCCGGACTATTCCACTTCCTGACAACTCTAGAACTGAAGAAATCTTTACCCCTGAGACTCATCTGGTCTTGCCGTGTCCCATCTCTGGAGCATCCTGTCTCTGTCCACCTTGTCAATTCCTCTCAGTATTTTATGTCGTTATCATGTCCCCCTCTCTTTTCTGTCCTCCAGTGTCGTCGGTCAATTTCCCATAACTTCTCGTAGGACGTGCCCTTAGCTCTGGGACTAGTCTCATTGCAAACCTTGCTCTTTCTCTAATTTCTTGGCGTGCTTGACCATGTGTGGGTTCCAAACTGGTGGTGCATACCCAATATGGGCTTAACTACACGGTGTACATAGTCCTGAACGATTCCTTACTGAGGTGTCGGAATGCTGTTCTTAGGTTTGCCAGGCGCCCATATGCTGCAGGAGTTATTTGGTTCATTTGCGCCTCAGGAGAAGTGCTCGGTATTATGTTCACCCCAAGATCCTTTTTCTTGAGTGAGGTTTGCAGTCTTTGTTTCCCCCCTGCGGTGTTCTTTGCCCTTCCCGATCTTCATGACTTTGCACTTAGCGGGTTAAATTCTCGGAGTCATTTGCTGGACCAGGCTTCCAGCCTGTCCAGATCCTTTTGTAGTCGTGCCTGATCCTCGCCCGATTGAATTCTCCTCATTAGCTTCACATATTCTGCAAACAGGGACACTTCTGGTATATCCCTTCCGTCATGTCATTCACATACACTAGAAATTTCACCAGTCCTAGGACCGAGCCCGTGGAACCCCGCTCGCCATAGGCGCCCACTCTGACACCTCGTCGCGTACTATGACTCGCTGTTTCCTTCCTGTAGGGTATTCTCTGATCCATTGCAGTGCCTTTCCTCTTGTACCTGTCTGGTCCTTCAACATCTAATTTTTGTGTGGAACTGTGTCAAAGGCCTTCTTACAGTCCAAGAAAATGCAATGTGCCCACCCTTCTCTCTCTCTCTCTCTCTCTCTCTCCTCTCTCTCTCTCTCTCTCTCTCTCTTGTCTTTGCCGTCACCTTGTCATAGAACCCCAGTAGGTTTGTGACACAGAATTTCCTTCCCTGAAACCGTGCTGGTTGTCGTTTATAAGTTTGGGTGACTGTATTTAGATGTCTAACTGTCGCTCTAAAAAAAAAACAGACAGGAGGAGGAACATGATCCCAACATACAAAATATCCGGACTGTTTATAGAGAGAGAGAAAGCAAAAGGAGCAGTTACAGAAAAATAAATAATTCATGTTAAGCGCTAAAGCCATTTGTGTTAATCAGCGCAAGACAAGGTGTAGGCTCGATCCTCCGTCCGATGATTTTCAGGCGCCATAAACAACACTAATCTTACAGATGATCGAATCCATTACCGGAGGATCGAAGAGGAGGAGGAGGAGGGTAATAAGAAGGAAGAAAGTGAGGATAATAAGGAGTAATAAACGAGGAAGTAAGGAGGATCGGCTTAATAAAAGAAAAATAGTTTGACAAACTTTTTTTACAGTTTTTATTAATTGGTGTAATTGGTGCCAGTGTAATTAGCAGCCTCACTAATGTCTTATAAGACTGCGTAACTAATTAAGCAGGGAGGGGAGGTAGTGAGGGAGGGAAGGCAGGGGGGAAAGGGGTTGAGGGAGGGACGGAAGGAAGGCAGGAGAGAAACAGGGGGGTACAACAAAATATTAAGTTTTATTAATATTAATATTATTACTGTTATTATTATCACTGGTTATTATTATTATTAGTATTAGTATTATTACTGATTATTATTATTATTATTATTATTATTATTATTATGTTATTATTACTGATTATTATTATTGTATTATTATTTTTATTCTTTTTTTATTATTAGTTATTAATTATTATTATTTATATTATTTCTGTTATTATAATTATTATTATTATTGTTTTTGTTATTAGTACTATTATTATTACTTTTACTGTTATTATTATTATTATTATTATTATTATTATTATTATTATTATTATTATTATTATTATTATTATTATTATTATTATTATTTATTTTTTCACATATACCATACGTGTATACTTTGTAGTATACCAGCCTTTATATGTGAGATCCCTTGCACCTGTGATGCTCCTGTGACGTCATGCGTCCTGCGCATGTGTGCGCGCAGAGGGAAACGTCTCTCTCATTCTCAAGACGGTAGGCCTAGTCTAACAGGTGGCTGGGGATATCTCCTCCCTCACTACTCAATATAGTTACTTCACCACCCATCCGTGTGTTTCTATAAACCAGTATTACTCTCCCGATCCCACACCACATTATTACTATTATTTTTTATTATTTTTACTGTTAAAATTATTTATATTATTATTATTATTTATTTTTATTATTATTATTATTATTATTATTATTATTATTATTATTATTTTATTATTGTTATTATTATTACTCCTCTAATTTTTTTCTTCTTCTTCTTCTTTTTTCTTCTTCTTCTTCTTCTTCTTCTTCTTCTTCTTCTTCTTCTTCTTCTTCTTCTTCTTCTTCTTCTTCTTCTTCTTTTTTTTTTTTATTTTATTATTATTATTATTATTATTATTATTATTATTATTATTATTATTATTATTATTCGTAAAAACCGACAATTACTTAAAATTCATAAAGAGTTTAGAGACTAGTAGGTAATTAAGTTTGATCCAAGGATGCTTTGTAGCTTAGCTTTGAGGGTCAGTGGACTCTCCCGTGGACTATCCAGTGGCCTATCTAGTGGCCTATCCAGTGGTCTATCTAGTGGCCTATCCAGTGGTCTATCTAGTGGCCTATCCAGTGGTCTATCTAGTGGGCCTATCCAGTGGACTCTCCAGTGGATTATCCAGTGGACTATCCAGTGGACTATCCAGTGGCCTATCTAGTGGCTTATCCAGTGGTCTATCTAGTGGCCTATCCAGTGGTCTATCTAGTGGCCTATCCAGTGGTCTATCTAGTGGCCTATCCAGTGGACTCTCCAGTGGATTATCCAGTCCTATCCAGTGGACTATCCAGTGGCCTATCTAGTGGCTTATCCAGTGGTCTATCTACTGGCCTATCCAGTTGTCTATCTAGTGGCCTATCCCGTGGACTCTCCAGTGGATTATCCAGTGGCCTATCCCGTGGACTATCCAATGGCCTATCTAGTGACCTATCCAGTGGACTATCCAGTGGCCTATCCAGTGGACTATCCAGTGGCCTATCTAGTGGCCTATCCATTGGACTATCCAGTGGACTATCCAGTGGACTATCCCGGCCCATCAGTGGCCTATCCCAAAGGACTATCCAGTGGCCTATCCAGTGGACTATCCCGTGGCGTATCTAGTCGATCCAGTGGCCTATCCAGGGACTCTCCAGTGGACTATCCAGTGGCCTATCCCGTGGACTATCCCGTGGCGTATCTAGTGGGCGATCCCGTGGCCTATCCAGGGGACTCTCCAGTGGACTATCCGGGCCTATCCATGGACTATCCCGTGGCGTATCTAGTGGCGATCCAGTGGCCATCCAGGGACTCCCGTGGACTATCAGTGGGCCCATCCAGTGACTATCCAGTGGACTATCTAGTGGACCTATCCAGTGGACTATCCAGTGTCCTATCTAGTGACCTATCCAGTGGACTATCCAGTGGCCTATCTAGTGGCCTATCCAGTGGACTATCCAGTGGCCTATCTAGTGGCCTATCCAGTGGATTCTCCAGTGGACTATCCCGTGGCATATCCAGTGGCCTATCCCGTGGACTATCCAGTGGACTATCCAGTGGCCTATCTAGTGGCCTATCCAGTGGACTATCCCGTGGCCTATCCAGTGGACTATCAAGTGGCCTATCTAGTGGCCTATCCAGGACTATCCAGTGGCCTATCCAGTGGCCTATCTAGTGGACTCTCCAGTGGGCTATCCAGTGGGCCCATCCCGTGGACTATCCAGTGGACTATCTAGTGACCTATCCAGTGGACTATCCAGTGTCCCATCTAGTGACCTATCCAGTGGACTATCAAGTGGCCCATCTAGTGGCCTATCCAGTGGACTATCCAGTTGCCTATCTAGTGGCCTATCCAGTGGACTATCCAGTGGACTATCCAGTGGCCTATATAGTGGACTATCCAGTGGCCTATCCCGTGGACTATCCAATGGACTATCCAGTGGCCTATCCAGTGGATATCCAGTGGATTTTCCAGTGGAGTATCCAGTGGGCTATCCCGTGGGCTATCCAGTGGACTATCCAATGGACTATCCAGTGGCCTATCCAGTGGCGTATCTAGTGGGCTATCCAGTGGCCTATCCAGTGGACTATCCAGTGACCTATCCAGTGGACTATCCAGTGGCCTATCCCGGGGAATATCCAGTGGGCTATCCAATAGACTATCCAGTGGCCTATAAATGGACTATCCAGTGGCCCATCCCGTGGACTATCCAATGGACTATCTAGTGGACTATCCAGTGAAGCATCCAGTGGGCTATCCCGTGGACTATCCAATGGACTATCCAGTTCCCTATCCAGTGGACTATCCCGTGGCGTATCTAGTGGGCGATCCAGTGGCCTATCCAGGGGACTATCCAGTGGAGTATCCAGTGGTCTATCCAGTGAACTATCCAGTGGTCTATCCAGTGAACTATCCAGTGGGCTGTCCAGTGGACTGTTCAGTAGGCTGTCCAGTGGACTATCCAGTGGACCATCCACAGAAATTGTCTCCACTCACAACTCTATTACCCAAACTCTTCTCTCTTGCTATCTTCTATTCTGATGTTCGCTGGTTTCTCTCTCTCTCCCTCTGTGTCCTGGTCCCCTTTCTTTCCCCTCGGCACCTTACATATCTTACTATCCTCTCTATTCTCCACCTCTCCTCTCTCCCCTCTCTCAATCTCACTTCATTATCTCTCCATTCTCTTCCCCACTCCTCTCACTCATTTCAATTTCTCCTTCTGATCCTTTTTACTTCTTCCCTTATTTTTCTCTTTCTTATCAATATTTTTCTTATTTCTCTTTCCCCTTTTTTTCTTCTTTTTCTTATTCATTTTTTTTTATTCCTCTTCTTTATCTTCTTTATCTTTCGTTATTCCTCTTCTTTATCTTCTTTCTCGTATTTCTTTGTTTATTCCTCTTCTTTCTCTTATTTCTTCCTCTTTCACTACTCTTCTTTCTTATTTTCTTCCTCTTTCACTACTCTTCTTTCTCTTAGTTTCTTCCTCTTTCACTACTCTCTTATTTCTCTTATTTTCTTCCCCCTTTCACTACTCTTCTTTCTCTTATTTTCTTCCTCTTTCACTACTCTTCTTTCTCTTATTTTCTTCCTCTTTCACTACTCTTCTTTTATTTTCTTCCTCTTTTACTACTCTTCTTTTCTTATTTTCTTCCTCTTTTACTACTCTTCTTTCTCTTATTTTCTTCCTCTTTTACTACTCTTCTTTTCATTTAATTCTTCTTCCTCCAATACCTTTTACTTTCTCTTGGTGAGTCTAACACATGTGCAGCATCTGGGTGTCTTATTACCACGTTTGCCCATTGGTGGATTATATAATTACTATCTGGTTATACATCTTCTTCATCCCCCTTCTCCTTCCTCCTCCTCCTCCTCCTCCTTCTTCTTCTTCTTCTTCTTCTTCTTCTTCTTCTTCTTCTTCTTCTTCTTCTTCTTCTTCTTCTTCTTCTTCTTCTTCTTCTTCTTCTTCTTCTTCTTCTTCTTCTTCCTTCTTTCTTCTTTTTTTAACTGGCAGATATGTTTTAGTTTTCAGAATACACGTGACCTGACCTTGTCTTCACCTGTACTGTTGATGTGTCTTCCGACTTTCTTCTGACCTGTCTTCTATTACCTTCCTCACCTGTTTGCTTGATTTTCTTCTCATCTTTTCACCTGACCTGTTTACTGACTTTCCCCCGTCTTCCATTATCCTCTGCACCTCCTTACCTGGTTTGTGACTCTCTCCCCTTTCTCACCCAGTCGTGGCTTGATAATGGTCTTATATGAACCGAAAGTCGTCTGATGTTTAGTCTTGCACGTGTGGGTTGTGAAGTGTTCCAGCCACTTTATTGTGACCTCATTCTTCTTTTTATACCTTTATTCACGCTTATTTCTTTTTTTCTCTCTTTGTTAACATTTCCCACTAACGAAAGAGAAGCACTGTGGAAGGCCTACTGGCCTATGCCAGATTTTCCTCCTGAGTAGACAGTTCCTCCTCCCAAAAAAAATTTACCCACAAGTGTACACATTAAGGAGCACTGCAGTAGGTCTACTGGCCTATGCTAGACAGGTTCCTCTCACACCCAAATCTTCTCCCTCCTCTTCCTTTTCAACTTTCTCTCCCCCTCTCTCCTTGTCTTCCCCCCCTCTACTTTCCTATTCTGTTCGCCGTCACCCGAAGATTGTCCGTGGGCAGGACCCATGACAGCTAATGGAATATTTCCCAAGACATATCCACTACACTTGCTTCTTAATTTTAGAATAGTTCCACTCCACACCTTGCATCGCATTTCTGATTTCCTCCTTGAGACTCTAGTGGAATGTTCGAAATGTATTATTGTTGTTGGATGATTTAATTATGACTTAAGAAAAAAACACTCTGTATATTCTGAAGAGTATATTTTTGTTGAATAATTAGACACATGTCCAACATTTGGGTATCTTTATTTGTAGACGTTTCGCCCTCCAGTGGCTTTATCAATGCATATTCAACGACATAATGGGAAGACAGTATAGAAAAGACGAGGTAATGAGTCCCTCAGCCTTGGTGAAGAGCACCGTAGTCTTGAGCCCCTGGTTATGCAGAGTATTTCCCGGAACTTAGGTTAATTTTGTCTCCAGGATGCCCCCACACTAGTCGACTAACACCCCGGTACCTACTTACTGCTAGGTGAACAAGAACAGCAGTTGTCTTAAGGAAACACGCCCGAATGTTCCCATTCGTACGGGGATCGAACCACGGACCTCAATATGTGAGCTGAGTGCGCTACCAACCGAGCTCAGGACACACACTTTTGAAGAAACTCCAAACACTGTATATTTTAAACTGGTGATTTGTTGTCAATTTTTTGCTGCTGAATATTCGACAAGGATGTAAGAGCTAATTTTTGGTGCAATATATAGATACATATTGATTTTAGACACTGTGGCTTTTTTCTGCTGACGACATTTTCACAGGAACATTATTAAGTTCCTGGTGGATTCTCCCTGGATGGTGCCATAGTTCCTGGTGGATTGTTACCTGGATGGTGCCATAGATCCTGGTGGATTGTTCCTGGATGGTACCATAGATCCTGGTGGATTGTTACCTGGATGGTGCCATAGATCCTGGTGGATTGTTACCTGGATGGTACCATAGATCCTGGTGGATTGTTACCTGGATGGTACCATAGATCCTGGTGGATTGTTATCTGATGGTACCATAGTTCCTGGTGGATTGCTCCTGGATGGTACCATAGATCCTGGTGGATTGTTACCTGGATGGTACCATAGATCCTGGTGGATTGTTACCTGGATGGTACCATAGATCCTGGTGGATTGTTATCTCGATGGTACCATAGTTCCTGGTGGATTGCTCCCTGGATGGTACCATAGATCCTGGTGGATTGTTACCTGGATGGTGCCATAGATCCTGGATGGTACCATAGTTCCTGGTGTATTGTTACCTGGATGGTACCATAGTTCCTGGTGGATTGTTACCTGGATTGTGCCATAGATACTGTTGGATTGTTACCTGGGTGGTACCATAGATCCTGGTGGATTGTTACCTGGATGGTGCCATAGATCCTGGTGGTTTGTTACCTGGATGGTACCATAGTTCCTGCTGGATTGTTCCCCGGATGGTACCATAGTTCCTGGTGGATTGCTCCCTGGATGGTACCATAGATCCTGGTATTGTTACCTGGATGGTGCCATAGATCTTGGTGGATTGTTACCTGGATGGTGCCATAGATCCTGGTGGATTGTTACCTGGGTGGTACCATAGATCCTGGTGGATTGTTCCCCGGATGGTACCATAGATCCTGGTGGATTGTTCCTGGGTGGTACCATAGTTCCTGGTGGATTGTTACCTGGATGGTACCATAGTTCCTGGTGGATTGTTACCTGGATGGTGCCATAGATCCTGTTGGATTGTTACCTGGATGGTACCATAGATCCTAGTGGATTGTTACCTGGATGGTGCCATAGATCCTGGTGGATTGTTCCTGGATGATACCATAGATCCTGGTGGATTGTTACCTGGATGGTACCATAGTTCCTGGTGGATTGCTCCCTGGATGGTACCATAGATCCTGGGGGATTGTTACCTGGGTGGTGCCAAAGATCCTGGTGGATTTTACCTGGATGATGCCATAGATCCTGGTGGATTGTTACCTGGATGGTACCATAGTTCCCGGTGGTTGTTACCTGGATGGTACCATAGTTCCTGGTGAATTGTTACCTGGATGGTACCATAGTTCCTGGTGGATTGCTCCTGAATGATACCATAGTTCTTGGTGGATTGCTCCTGGATGGTACCATAGATTCTGGTGGATTGTTACCTGGATGGTGCCATAGATCCTTTGGGGGATTGTTACCTGGATGGTACCATAGTTCCTGGTGGATTGTTACCTGAATGGTACCATAGTTCCTGGTGGATTGTTACCTGGATGGTACCATAGTTCCTGGTGGATTGTTACCTGGATGGTACCATAGTTCCTGGGGGATTGTTCACTGGATGGTACCATGGTTCATGGTGGATTGTTCCCCGGGTGGTACCATAGTTCCTGGTGGATTGTTCCCTGGATAGTACCATAGTTCCTGATGGGTTGTTCCTGGGTGGTACCATAGTTCCTGATGGATTGTTCCCCGGATGGTACCATAGTTCCTGGTGGATTGTTCCCTGGGTGGTACCATAGTTCCTGGTGGATGGTTCCCTGGGTGGTACCATAGTTTCTGATGGATTGTTCCTGGATGGTACCATCGTTCCTGGTGGATTGTTCCCTGGGTGGTACCATAGTTTCTGGTGGATTGTTCCTGGATGGTACCATAGTTCCTTGTGGATTTTCCCTTTAAAGGTACCATAGTTCCCGGTGGATGGTTCCCTGGGATACCATAGTTCC
>WNWK01040760.1:0-16807 GCA_009830355.1 Cherax destructor
CCATCAGCTGACATCCACTCATCACTGACACCATCAGCTGACATCCACTCATCACTGACACCATCAGCTGACATCCACTCATCACTGACACCATCAGCTGACATCCACTCATCACTGGCACCATCAACTGACATCCACTCATCAATGACACCATCAACCGAAACTCCTCCCTGACAGCTCCAGGAGAGTCATTACCCTCCCTGCCAGGTCCAGGAGGGTCACTACCCTCCCTGGCAGCTTCAGGGAGGGTCACTACCCACCCTGGCAGCTTCAGGGAGGGTCACTACCCTCCCTGGCAGCTTCAGGGAGGGTCACTGCCCTCCCTGGCAGCTTCAGGGTCACTACCCTCCCTGGCAGCTTCAGGGAGGGTCACTACCCTCCCTGACAGCTTCAGGGAGGGTCACTACCCACCCTAGCAGCGCCAGGGAGGGTCACTACCTACCCTGGCAGCTTCAGGGAGGGTCACTACCCACCCTGTCAGCTTCAGGGAGGGTCACTACCCTCCCTGGCAGCTTCAGGGAGGGTCACTGCCCTCCCTGGCAGCTTCAGGGAGGGTCACTACCCTCCTTGACAGCTTCAGGGAGGGTCACTACCCACCCTGGCAGCTCCAGGGAGGGTCACTACCCACCCTGGCAGCTTCAGGGAGGGTCACTATTACAACCTCAGGTTCAATGGCCTGTTAACCTGAGTGTAAAAGGGAGTTTGGAGCAAAGAAACACAGTAGAAAATGCTTTGAATTGTATTTCCTTCACCAAGCAATTATGATTATATCAGACTTTTGTCTTTTCCTTCACCAAGTATTAGATAAGTCTTTATACAGGAATGTACACTATGTACAGAGAGAGTAATAATAGTACAAGCCACGGTCGTCAAGGCAAAACAGCAGCCAATAGACAGAGACAACCGTCCACAACCAGCTCAATGCAGGAATTCCAATGACAAACTTGTGAGTGGTAACCACATCACCTTCTGCCATTGTCAAACTCGCATTATGATTGGCTGAACCGAGTTGTTGATTTGATGATGGGGCCCCATCTCAAACCCTTAACGATGGTTAAGGGTTACATACTCTTTGCATGCAACATCCCCACCCCAAGAGGGCTCAGGACTAGGCTTCCACCCAAATGGGTAGAGTGCCGCCATGGCACATTATAATAATGGGACCGCCTTTCCCCTCAACCATCCCGCTCATTAGATAAAGCTAAACTTTTCTCGAGACATAAAATCCAGCTTTAAACTTAAGAGTGAGACAGCAGACGGTAGGGCTAACGTAGGTCCAAGATGCCTGCGGTCGGTAGCAGGGCACCTCCCCACTAAAAAAAAAAACCCATTAGGGGAAAAAAAAGGGCTGGTTCCACCCAAAGTCCCTAACAACCTAACTAAGTGCAATGACTTCTGGACAACACATCCACAAGCGTATTTTTTCATGGGATGTGTTTTATACATAATTGGTAGGGTTGCAGCCGAATACTCCAATGCATGAGTCTTGTATTATGATTCTTCATGTGCTGGAGGTACACCAGAGGGTTGTGGTCACTGTAGATGGTGACCATCTGTGAGGACTGGCCCACGTAGACATCAAAATGCTCCAATGCCAGTAGTAGAGCCAGGGCCTCCTTCTCTATAGTGGAGTAGGCCCTCTGGTGTGGTAAATATTTGGCTGAATGGTAGGCCACAGGCTGCAACCCATCATCCCCAGATTGCAGAAGCACTGCCCCCACCCCAGACTCACACGCATCTATCTGTAAAGAGAAGGGTTTTGAAAAGTCTGGAGACAACAGAATGGGTGCAGTACAAAGTAATCTCTTTGCTTTCGTAAAAGCATCTTGACATTCTGAGGTCCAATTAAAGAGAACTTTGTAACTGGTAAGTGAGGTTAGAGGTGCAACAATATCTGCAAAATTTTTACAGAATCTCCTATAAAACCCTACCATCCCTAGAAAACGTTGAAGGGATTTCCTGTCAGGGGGGTACTGGATAATTTTTAATGTCCAGAATTTTTGCAAATTTAGGGGCCACTTTGCCACTACCTACTTCATGGCCCAAAAGATTAATAGTAGATTGGCCAAAGGAGGACTTTGATAAATTAACAGTTAAATGGAAACTCTGGAAGGTCTCAAAGAGAGCCTAAAGCCTAAACATATGTTGGTCCCAAGAGTCCGACACAACAACTATATCATCTAGGTAAGCGGCCGTGCCTTCAAGTCCTTTAATAGCCTGATGGATAAGTCTCTGGAATGATGCAGGAGAGTTTTTCATTCCGAAGGGGGTCACTGTATACTGATAATGACCTGGAATTACGAAGGCAGAGATTTCCTTCGCCTTATCTGTTAAAGGTACTTGATAGTAACCTTTAAGGAGGTCCAATTTGAATACAAAAGTAGCCTTACCCACAAAGTCGATTACATCATCCAGACGTGGCAGAGGATAGGCATCTGCAACTGTGACCTCATTCACCTTACGGTAATCTGTGCACATTCGAAACCCTCCATCAGCTATGTTAACAAGGATGCACGGTGAAGCCCACGGACTAGATGACTCCTCCACTAACCCATGCTCTAACAGAAATTCTACCTCCTGTTGAAGTAGCCTCTGTTTTTCAGGATTAACTCTGTAGGGGGAGAGTTTAATAGGTTTAGAGTTTCCAACATCTACATCATGATATCCTAATGTACATTTTTTCGGCACATCCGAAACAATATCAGGATAAGACTGTAGGAGCGCAGTTAAACTAGTTACTTGAGTCTTAGTCAACCCCAACATTAAAGGGTTAGGGTCCTTGAGGAAGACCGAATTTGGAAGTTTTATATTAATCTCAGAGTGCAAAGAGTCAGGGTCATCAGAGGCAGAGGACAGAGTCATTACTGGGACTTCATCTGGTGTATTAAAGGCTTTAATTTGATTAATGTGGTAAGTTTTGCTTTTTGAGGTCTTGTCAAGGGGAGATACCACATAATTTACATCAGATAATTTACTTACAATTTGCATTGGTCTCGTAAATCTAGCTTTCAAGGTGTGGCCAGGTATAGGCTCCTGTACCAACACATTATCTCCTGGATGGAAGGAGCGAAACTTTGAATTTCTGTCATACCTCTGTTTCATCGTATTCTGAGCTGCCTTTAAACTAGCCTTAGCCAACTGACGTGCTACCTGCAACCTTGAAGAAGGGTTGTAGAGGGTTGTGGAGGCGTCTTCTCCCATCCATCCTTCTTTGAGCACACGTAGAGGACCTCGTACATTGTGCCCAAATATCAGCTCAAAAGGACTGTACCCTGTAGACTCTTGCACAGTTTCTCTCATTGCGAATAGCAACAGATGAAGTGATTCATCCCAGTCTGTAGGAAAATGCATGCAGAATGTTCTCATCATTGTTTTTAACGTCTGATGGAATCTTTCCAAGGCGCCTTGGGACTGAGGATGATAGGCAGTGGATAGGTTATGAACTATTCCTAGCCTAGTTAATGCTTCCCTAAATGCTTTGGCAGTGAAGTTAGTACCTTGATCACTTTGAATAGATTTAGGAATTCCAAAGCAAGAGATAAACTTAATTAAAGCTTTAAGGATTGCTTTAGTGTTAATACTGCGCATAGGAACTGCCTTTGGATATCTAGTTACTCTATCCATGATTGTGAATAAGTATTGATTTCCAGACTTAGCTTTAGGTAGTGGACCTACACAATCTATTATTAATTCTGAAAAAGGGTCTCGATTAACAGGAATGGGATGGAGAGGTGCAGGTTTAATGGGGTGTCCAGGTTTCCCGACCTGCTGACATTCTGGACAACAGCGAATATGATTCTTTACATCTTGCCTTAACTTTGGCCAAAAGAATTCTTTTGTTATTCTGTACTGAGTTTTGGTAATTCCCAAATGACCTCCTAAAGAAGAGTTATGGGCTATATTTAGTATCTGAGACCTAAACTTTCTTGGAACCACTAATTTATCTGTTTGCTATTTTCCCTCCACCTCCTTACCAGTTTCAGTGCAGACTAAGTAGTTATTTTTTAAGAGATATTTGACCGGGTGACCCGAAGTGGATTTACCCATAGCTGCCTCAAAAGCGGAGTTTAGTGAGGAGTCTTTTCGTTGTTCCTCCCGAAAGGACAGTCCCTCAGGCATGGAAACAGAGACATCTGGCAATCCTGCAACCCTGGAATAGGAAGGCTTGATCTGGGGCTGTTCACTAAATTTACGAGGCTCTGGCCAGTTTTCCTCGCAAAACAAATTGGTCAGTCCGAGATCAGAGTCGTCCAAGGACGAGTTAACATTCTCATCAGACATCACTTTGGATTGTGCCCTAGTTATGGCCAACATCGGGAAAGAATTAATCATTATGGGTTCCATACATTTAGTAGACTCAATGTTATTACCCAGTAATAGCATTGCATCCTTCATGGGAAATCCCTCCGAGACACCTACGGTCAAATACCCAGTGTAGTATTTACTCTGCATGTATATTTCATGTAAAGGGACAGAAAATACTGCTCCTCCAAAAGCTTCTAACAGAACTGAGGACTGCAAAGAGGTTTGTTCAGGAAGGGGAAGTACTCCCTCTCTTATAAGTGACCAATATGCTCCAGTATCCCTAAAGGTTCTAACTTCCTTTTTCTCTGAATGTTCCTGAAGGGATATCTGACAAGTGCTATAATAGGGGGCCATCCCCTTCTCTACTTCTTCCTGGGACATGTCATTAGGGACATTACTAATTTTCCCTAATGGTTGGGGTTTACTTGGACAATTGGGCCTGATGTGACCAGGTTGGTGGCAATTAAAACATACCATCTCAGCTTTAACTTTGGCACCTCATTGATTTTGTGGCTTATGCCACTCTGGATACTGCCGCCTCGAATCACCATGTTGAGTAGTTTGATGTCGCTCACCAGGTTGACTAGGAGTGAAGTAACACTGCTCACCAGGTGATTTAGTTGACTGCTGACGAGATTCACCTTCATCTTGACCTTTATTTCTCCACTCAGGAACTTTTCTTTGACGATCTCTGCTCATACCAGGCTGTTGAGGAAAGAGATAAGACCGCTCGGACAAGGAGCGGTTAGTTTCAAAAGTATCAGCCAACCTGGCTGCTTCCAATGCCGTAGGCAAGGAATGATCTTGCAGAAAGACTCGAACCTCTGGACTAACAGACTCCAGCAGGTTGTCCACCAAGATGAGCTGCTTCAAATTTTCAAAATCAGCGACACCACTTGCCTTGTACCACTTTGTAAAAGCCCTGGTCTGCTGTCTGACGTAGTCAACAGCAGACTGACCCAACTGCCTTCTGCCGAGTTTGAATTCTTTCCTATACTTGGCAGGAATACATTGATAAGCCCCAAAGAACAGTGGTTTTCACAATGCGATAATTACCAAAGTCATCATTGCCCAGGATAGAAGTAAATTCTTGTGCCTTACCAAACAACGCAGTATGCACCAGTGACGCCCAATGAACCTCAGGCCACCCTAAAGCTCGAGCCTGGTTTTTAAATGCTTCGAAAAACTGTTCAGGCTCTGCTTCAACAAAACGAGGAACAAACTGTACTGCCCTTTGCAAATTGAAGTCATCTACAGTCTGATGGAACTGCCTCCTCTCCTTCTCTCTATCAAACTCCTCCTTAGCAAATGCTCGCTGTTCTCTAGTTTGTTCAAGAGTGAGTCTGGCTAGTTCAAGCGCCAGTGAACCAGACTCACCTGCCGATAACCCCACACCTGTGACTTGCTGGTTTTGCTCAGGAGTTTTGTCTCTTCCATTTTGTAGAAACCTCAATGGTGACCTACGATTAACAGCTCCTGTAGCGGGAGAAACACGAGACTGATATGCCATAGTTTCAGTTTGTAGTTTACTCCTTATAATATCACACAGCTGAGCAGCAGTAAGGGTACGTTGGTATTCAACACCAATAGAACGAGCGATATGCCAACAACGCTTTAGAGAGAGTTTGGGAAACTTTAGAAGAGTGGACTCAGACACTAATCATCTGACTTGAATAGGTGGCATTAACCCCCAACTTAACACGCTGTAGCGGTACGATAGCAGAGCTGACACGCAATAGCAAAGCCAATATGCACATTCACAATAGCAAGGCTGACACGCAATAGCAAACAAAATTGCAGATACTCACAATAGCAAGGCTGACCATAGCGAAGCGAAATGCAAAGATGACACACAAAATTCGTGAAGCGTTGGCAAAGCGTAAGCAATGCCAGATAGCAAGCTATCTAGATACAAGACTAGCTCCTGCTCCAACTTCAACTCTAGGCTCAACTCCTGCTCTAAGTCTCCAAATTCAGCTCTGGGACACGCTACCCATATTACAACCTCAGGTTCAATGGCCTGCTAACCTGAGTGTAAAAGGGAGCTTGGAGCAAAGCAACACAGTAGAAAATGCTTTGAATTGTATTTCCTTCACCAAGTAATTATGATTATATCAGACTTTTGTCTTTTCCTTCACCAAGTATTAGATAAGTCTTTATACAGGAATGTACACTATGTACAGAGAGAGTAATAATAGTACAAGCCACGGTCGTCAAGGCAAAACAGCAGCCAATAGACAGAGACAACCGTCCACAACCAGCTCAATGCAGGAATTCCAATGACAAACTTGTGAGTGGTAACCAACTCACCTTCTGCCATTGTCAAACTCGCATTATGATTGGCTGAACCGAGTCGTTGATTTGATGATGGGGCCCCATCTCAAACCCTTAACGATGGTTCGCTGGATGGAGGGGAGCCTATGTGGGTGTGTTCAACATGCTCCGAATAAAGGTTACGTACTCTTTGCATGCAACAGTCACTACCCTCCCTGGCAGGTCCAGGAGGGTCACTACCCTCCCTGGCAGGTCCAGGAGGGTCACTACCCTCCCTGGCAGCTTCACTACCCACCCTGACAGCTTCAAGGAGGGTCACTACCCTCCCTGGCAGCTTCAGGGAGGGTCACTACCCTCCCTGACAGCTTCAGAGAGGGTCACTATCCTCCCTGGCAGGTCCAGGAGGGTCACTACCCTCCCTGGCAGCTTCAGGGAGGGTCACTACCCACCCTGGCAGTATAGTGAGCCTGGATACCAAACTAACAGGAAGTGACTGCTGCTGATAACTTGGGAAACATTCTACAGAAATTCCCACCAGAATATAATTATTACTGATTTTTTCTCTACTCGTATCTATTGTGTAACACTTTTATATATTGTGTAACACTTGTGTCATTTCCTGGCAGGAAATGACAGAAATCGTACACCAACTCCGATCATCTCTGGAGCGGAATCACAGTCGATGACCTCCACTCCAAAAACAACAGATATTACTGTCAAGAAAAAGACCCTTTTCCCATACCACCAATACGACGACATTCGTCTTTGCAAATATTCAGGGTCTAAAGCCAGCAACGAACAAAATACCTTTCATTCCTGGACTGCTTACAGTTTTCAGAGACCCACGGTTTTCAGAGACCCACGTAACAATGAAATGTGGATCCCGGTTTATAACCAATATAGATGCTACAAAGTGAACAGGCAAAAGGGAAGGGGAAGATAGCCTGTACGTCACAGAGTCACTGATATGCTCGGAACTACTAAACGCCTCAAATGATGTTGATGTTTTGGCAGTAAAGATCGAGAACCAAAACCTGGTCATTGTGGTTATATACAAGCCTCCAGATGCAACAATTCCAGGAACAGCTTTTGAAAATAGACCACTGTCTGGAAAATCTTCGCGCACCTGCCCCAAACATCTTGCTCCTCGGGGATTTCAACCTAAGACACCTAAAATGGAGAAATGTAGCAAATAATGTTGTAGCAGAGATAACCTCAGGAGGCAGCTCAGATGAAAACTCTCAAACACATGAGTTTTAAATCTCTGCACCAAATTCACCTTAAACCAGCAAATAATAGAGCCTACAAGATTGGAGAATACACTGATATTCATCTTTACTAACAATGATGATCTGATACGAAATATTATCATATGAAAAACAATGTACTCAGATCCCAACATAATAGAGGTCCAGACATAAATGTGCGGGGCCCCAGATCGACAAAATGTGATCAGTCACGAGGAGCCTTCACCAAATTCAACTTCAATAACAAAAACATCAGGTGGGACCAAGTAAACCAGGTCCTAAATGATATAAACTGGGAAGATAGCCTAAGCAACACAGATCCTAACCTATTTCTAGAACAAATTAACTCTGTGACACTCGAGGTATGTAAACTTGAAAGAGAAATGCGCTCCCTATACAGGCGAAGGCAAAGACAAAGAGAGTGGCTAAAAGAGACCAATATGTCTGTAATACGAAGGGAGACACTGGTCAGAGAAATAGCAAACACTGAACTTAAGCTAAAGGAATCTTACAGGAGTCAAGAAACGCGGGAAGAACTAAAAGCCATAAATGAAATTTAATGAAACCCAAAATATTTCTTTTCTTATGACAAATCAAAGTCTAGAACAACATGCAGTATTGGGTCCATACTTAGACGAGATGGGTCCTACACAGATGACAGCAAGGAAATGAGTGAGCTACTCAAGTCCCAGTATGACTCAGTTTTTAGCGAGCCGCTGAGAGTCGAAGACCTAAATGAATTTTTATGAGCGAGACACAGAATTTGGTAGACTCAAACCTATTTGATATTATCCTGAAAATGCAATAAATGACATGCCCATGCACTCTGCCGCAGGCCCAGAATCATGAAACTCCCTGCAATAAGCCCCTATCACGTGCTTTTACCATACTACGGAGAGGAAGCATGGACACAGGGGTCCTCCCACAGCTGCTAAAAACAACATACATAGCCCAACTTCACAATAGCAAAGAACTGCAGACCGATAGCACTAACATCCCATTACACAAAAATCTTTGAAAGCATTCTCAGAAGCAAGATCACCACCCATCTAGATACCCATCAGTTACACAACCCAGGGCAGCACGGGTTTAGAGCAGGTCGCTCTTGCCTGTCCCAACTACTGGGACAGGCAAGAAAACTTGAGGAAAACTTGAGGAAATTAAAAATATATCAGAGTATAAAACAAATTCCAACCACACAATAGAGCGAAAAACTAATGCAAAAGACCTGGGAGTGATAATGTCAGAGGATCTCAATTTCAAAGACCACAACATTGTATCAATCGCATCTGCTAGAAAATGACAGGATGGATAATGAGAACCTTTAAAACTAGGGATGCTAAGCCCATGATGACACTCTTCACGTCGCTTGTTCTATCTAGGCTGGAATATTGCTGCACACGAACTGCACCTTTCAAGGCAGGAGAAATTGCTCACCTAGATAATGTACAGAGAACCTTCATGACACTCATAACTGGGATAAACACCTCAATTATTGGGAACGCTTGAAGTTCCTCAACCTGTACTCCCTAGAACGCAGGCGGGAGAGATACATGATTATATACACTTGGAAAATCTAGAGGGATTTGTACCAAACTTGCACACGAAAATCACTCCCTATGATAGCGAAAGACTGCCAGACGATGCAACATCCCCTAATAAAAGCAGGGGTGCCACTAGCACGATAAGAGACAACACAATAAGTGTAAGGGGCCCAAGACTGTTCAACTGCATCCCAGCATACTTAAGGGGGATTACCAATAGACCCTGGCTGTCTTCAAGGAGATACTGGACAAGCACCTAAAGTCAGAACCTGAGCAGCCGGGCTGTTCATACGTCGGGTTACATGTGGCCAACAGTAACAGCCTGGTTGATAAGACCCTGATCCACCATGAGGCCTGGTCACAGACCGGGCCGGGGGCGTTGACCCACGGAACCCTCTCCAGGTAAACTCCAGGTATTGTATAACACTTGTAACTATTGGTCTAATGTTCAGTGTTCTAGTAATCAGTGTTCTAGTGTTCAATGTTCTAGTGTTCAGTGTTCTAGTGTTCAGTATTCTAGTGTTCAGTGTTTTTTTGTTCAGTGTTCTAGTGTTCAGTGTTCTAGTGTTCAGTGTTCTAGTGTTCAGTGTTCTAGTGTTCAGTGTTCTAGTGTTCAATGATCTAGTGTTCAATGTTCTAGTGTTCAGTGTTCTTTTGTTCAGTGTTTTAGTGTTCAATGTTCTAGTGTTCAGTGTACTAGTGTTCAGTGTTCTAGTGTTCAATGTTATAGTGTTCAATGTTCTAGTGTTCAATGTTCTAGTGATCAGTGTTCAATGTTCTAGTGTTCAGTGTTCTAGTGTTCAGTATTCTTTTGTTCAGTGTTTTAGTGTTCAATGTTCTAGTGTTCAGTGTTCTAGTGTTCAGTGTTCTATTGTTCAGTGTTCTTTTGTTCAGTGCTTTAATGTTCAATGTTCCAGTGTTCAGTGTTCTAGTGTTCAATGTTCTAGTGTTCAGTGTTCTAGTGCTCAATGTTCTAGTGTCCAGTGTTCTAGTGTTCAGTGTTCTAGTGTTCAGTGTTCTTTTGTTCAGTGTTCTAGTGTTCAATGTTCTAGTGTTCAGTGTTCTAGAGTTCAATGTTCTTTTGTTCAGTGGTGTTCTAGTGTTCAATGTTCAGTGTTCTAGTGTTCAATATTCTAGTGTTCAGTGTTCTAGTGTTCAGTGCTCTAGTGTTCAGTGTTCTAGTGTTTAGTGTTCAGTGTTCTAGTGTTCAGTGTTCTATTGTTCAGTGTTCTTTTGTTCAGTGTTCTAGTGTTCAGTGTTCTAGTGTTCGGTGTTCTTTTATTCAGTGTTCTAGTGTTCAGTGTTCTAGTGTTCAATGTTCTAGTGTTCAGTTTTCTAGTGTTCAGTGTTCTAGTGTTCAATGTTCTAGTGTTCAATGTTCTAGTGTTCAGTGTTCTAGTGTTCAGTGTTCTAGTGTTCAATGTTCTAGTGTTCAATGTTCTAGTGATCAGTGTTTAATGTTCTATGTTCAATGTTCTAGTGTTCTAGTATTCGGTGTTCTTTTGTTCAGTGTTCTAGTGTTCAGTGTTCTAGTGTTCAGTGTTCTAGTGTTCAGTGTTCTAGTGTTCAATGTTCAAGTGTTCAGTGTTTTTTTTTCAGTGTTCTAGAGTTCAATGTTCAGTGTTCAGTCTTCTAGTGTTCTATTGTTCAGTCTTGTAGTGTTCAGTGTTCTAGTGTTTAGTGTTCTAGTGTTCAGTTCAAAGACAAATGAACAAGTCACCTGACACCAGTTGCTCCTGTTTACTGATAGGTAAATAGGAACCTATCAGTACAAAGGAACCTAGCAGTAAATAGGAACCTATCAGTAAACAGGAACCTAGCAGTAAACATGAGCTAGCAGTAAACAGGAACCTTACAGCAAATAAGAACCTAGCAGTATACAGGAACCTAGCAGAATAAAGGAACCTAGCAGTACAGGATGTTAATAGAGAGTTATGGGTGGCATCCTGGGGACGGTGTCTGCCTGGAGTCAGCTGAGATAACAATTCTTGACACATAAAATCATCTGTAATAGAAAAAAATGTAATAATACGCAATTCAGTGGGACATTAACAGGTGTTCGTACCAGGTTTGATTCCCATAGGTTGAAGCATCACCAGGATATAAGTTCACCTGCACCGTGATCCTTGCTTCACTCCTGCAGTGAACACTGACACAAGGCACTACTGGCACTCTCCATCCATCATGAAGAATCTACTGTTTGTTGTAGCCTTCACTGCTTCAGTATCTACAGGTTTGTTGTAGTCTTCACTGCTTCAGTGTCTACAGGTTTGTTGTAGTCTTCACTGCTTCAGTGTCTACAGGTTTGTTGTAGCCTTCACTGCTTCAGTATCTACAGGTTTGTTGTAGTCTTCACTGCTTCAGTGTCTACAGGTTTGTTGTAGTCTTCACTGCTTCAGTGTCTACAGGTTTGTTGTAGTCTTCACTGCTTAGTGTCTACAGGTTTGTTGTAGTCTTCACTGCTTCAGTATCTACAGGTTTGTTGTAGTCTTCACTGCTTCAGTGTCTACAGGTTTGTTGTAGTCTTCACTGATTCAGTATCTACAGGTTTGTTGTAGTCTTTACTGCTTCAGTGTCTACAGGTTTGTTGTAGTCTTCACTGCTTCAGTGTCTACAGGTTTGTTGTAGTCTTCACTGCTTCAGTATCTACAGGTTTGTTGTAGTCTTCACTGCTTCAGTCTCTACAGGTTTGTAGAACATCACTTGTAGATTCTCGTCTCATAACTAGAACTGTATACATCATTGATTCTCAACCTGGGGTAAATTTACGCCTTGGGGGCAAAATATTACATGGCAAGGGGTAAATATTTGATGTACCTGATAATTGAATAATAATTCAATAAAATTTAATTTTCTAAAATGTGTGTGTGTGTGTGTGTGTGTGTGTGTGTGTGTGTGTGTGTGTGTGTGTGTGTACTCACCTAATTGTACTCACCTAATTGTGGTTGCAGGGGTCGAGACTCAGCTCCTGGCCCCGCCTCTTCGCTGTCTGCTACTGGGTCTCTGCTCTCCCTGCTCCATGAGCTTTATCATACCTTGTCTTAAAACTATGTATGGTTCCTGCCTCCACTATATCTTTCTCTAGACTATTCCACTTCCTGACTACTCTGTGGCTGAAGAAATGCTTCCTGACATCCCTTTGACTCATCTGAGTCTTCAGCTTCCAGTTGTGTCCCTTGTTTCTGTGTTCCTCTCTAGAACATCCTGTCACTGTCACCTTGTCGATTCCCCGCAGTATTTTGTATGTCGTTATCATGTCTCCTCTGTGTGTGTGTGTGTGTGTGTTTTGTGTGTGTGTGTGTGTGTGTGTGTGTGAGTGAGTGTGTGTGTGTGTGTGTGTGTGTGTGTGTGTTTGTGTGTGTGTGTGAGTGTACTCACCTAGTTGTACTCACCTAGTTGTGGTTGCAGGGGCGAGTCAAAGCTCCTGGCCCCGCCTCTTCACTGGCCGCTACTGGGTCACTCTCCCTGCGCCATGAGCTTTATCATACCTCTGCTTAAAGCTATGTATAGAGCCTGCCTCCACACATCGCTTCCTAAACTATTCCACTTCCCACAACTCTGTGACTGAAGAAATACTTCCTAACATCTCTGTGATTCATCTGAGTCTTCAACTTCCATCTGTGTCCCCTTGTTGTTGTGTCCCATCTCTGGAACATTCTGTCTCTGTCCACTTTGTCAATTCCTCTCAGTATCTTATATGTTGTTATCATGTCTCCCCTATCTCTCCTGTCCTCCAGTGTCGTCAGGTCGATTTCCCTTAACCTCCTCGTAGGACATACCCTTAGCTCCGGGACTAGTCTTGTTGCAAACCTTTGCACTTTCTCGAGCTTCTTCACATGCTTGGCTAGGGTGTGGGTTCCAAACTGGTGCTGCATACTCCAATATGGGCCTAACGTACACAGTGTACAGGGTCCTGAACGATTCTTTATTAAGATGTCGGAATGCTGTTCTTAGGTTTGCTAGGCGCCCATATGCTGCAGCAGTTATTTGGTTGATGTGCGCCTCAGGAGATGTGTCTGGTGTTATACTCACCCCAAGATCTTTTTCCTTGATTGAGGTTTGCAGTCTCTGGCCCCCTAGGCTGTACTCCGTCTGCGGTCTTCTTTGCCCTGTGTGTGTGTGTGTGTGTGTGTGTGTGTGTGTGTTTGTGTGTGTGTGTGTTTGTGTGTGTGTGAGTGTGAGTGTGAGTGTGTGTGTGTGTGTGAGTGTGAGTGTGTGTGTGTGTGTGTGAGTGTACTCACCTAGTTGTACTCACCTAGTTGTGGTTGCAGGGGTCGATTCATAGCTCCTGGCCCCGCCTCTTCACTGGCCGCTACTGGGTCACTCTCCCTGCGCCATGAGCTTTATCATACCTCTTCTTAAAGCTATGTATGGAGCCTGCCTCCACTATATCACTTCCTAAACTATTCCACTTCCCGACCACTCTGTGCTGAAGAAATACTTCCTAACATCTCTGTTGATTCACTGAGTCTTCAACTTCCAACTGTGTTCCCCTTGTTGCTGTGTCCCATCTCTGGAACATTCTGTCTTTGTCCACCTTATCAATTCCTCTCAGTATCTTATATGTCGTTATCATGTACCCCCTATCTCTCCTGTCCTCCAGTGTCGTCAGGTCGATTTCCCTTAACCTCTCCTCGTAGGACATACCCCTTAGCTCCGGGACTAGTCTTGTTGCAAACCTTTGCACTTTCTCTAGCTTCTTTACGTGCTTGGCTAGGGTGTGGGTTCCAAACTGGCGCTGCATACTCCAGTATGGGCCTAACGTACACAGTGTACAGAGCCCTGAACGATTCTTTGTTAAGATGTCAGAATGCTGTTCTTAGGTTTGCTAGGCGCCCTTGCTGCAGCAGTTATTCGGTTGATGTGCGCCTCAGGAGATGTACCTGGTGTTATCTCACCCCAGGTCTTTTCTTGATTGAGGTTTGCAGTCTCTGGCCCCTAGGCTGCTCCGTCTGCGGTCTTTTTGCCCTTCCCCAATCTTCATGACTTTGCACTTGGTGGGTTGAACTCCAGGAGCTAATTGCTGGACCAGGCTTGCAGCCTGTCCAGACCCCTTTGTAGTTCTGCCTGGTCCTCGTCCGACTGAATTCTTCTCATCAACTTCACATCATCTGCAAACAGGGACACTTCGGAGTCTATTCCTTCCGTCGTTCACAAATACCAGAAACAGCACTGGTCCCAGGACTGACCCCTGTGGAACACCACTCGTCACCTGCGCCCACTCTGACACTTCACCACGTACCATGACTCGCTGCTGTGTCTTCCTGACAGGTATTCCCTGATCCATTGTAGTGCCTTCCCTGTTCCCCCTGCCTTCCTCCAACTTTTGCACTAATCTCTTGTGTGGAACTGTGTCAAACGCCTTCTTACAGTCCAAGAATATGCAATCTACCCACCCCTCTCTCTTGTCTTATTGCTGTCACCCTGTCGTAGAACTCCAGTAGGTTTGTGACAAGGATTTCCCGTCCCTAAAACCGTGTTGGCCGTCGTTAATAAGCTCATTCCTTTCTAGGTGCTCCACCACTCTTCTCCTGACTATCTTCTCTATGACCTTGCATACTATACATGCAGTGACACTGGTCTGTAGTTTAGTGCTACGTTCCTGTCTCCTTTTTAAAAAATTGGAACTACATTTGCTGTCTTCCATACCTCAGTAGTTGCCCCGTTTCGATAGATGTGTTGAAGATCATTGTTAGGGGATGCATAGCTCCTGTGTTCCCTCTCAGGACCCATGGAGAGATGTTATCCGGCCCCATCGCCTTTGAGGTATTTAGCTCGCTTAGTAGCCTCTTCACTTCCTCCTCAGTTGTGTGATTGTGTCCAGCACTTGATGGTGTACCCTACCTCTCCTCCTTTCTGGAGGCCCTTCTATTTCCTCTGTGAACACTTCTTTGAATCTCATGTTGAGCTCCTCACACACTTCGCGGTCATTTCTTGTGACCCCCCTCCTTCCATCCTCAGCCTGATTACCTGGTCCTTGACTGTTGTTCTCCTCCTGATGTGGCTGTAAAGCAGCTTTGGGTCAGATTTGCTTTCGCTGCTATGTCATTTTCGTACTGTCTTTGGGCCTCCCTTCTGATCTGTGCATATTCATTTCTGGCTCTACGACTGCTCTCCTTATTCTCATGGGTTCTTTGCCTTCTGTACCTCTTCCATTCCCTTGCACACTTGGTTTTGGCTTCCCTGCACCTTTGGGTGAACCATGGGCTCATCCTGGCTTTTTCGCTTCTCCTGTTACCCTTGGGTATAAACCTCTCCTCAGCTTCCTTGCAAATTGTTGTCAAATATTCCATCATCTCGTCTACTGACTTCCCTGTCACTCACTGTGTACTCACCTAATTGTGGTTGCAGGGTCGAGACTCAGCCCTGGCCCGCCTCTCACTGTCCGCTACTGGGTCTCTGCTCTCCCTGCTCCATGAGCTTTATCATACCTCGTCTTAAAACTGTCTTTGGTTCCTGCCTTCACTATATCTTTCTCAAGACTATTCCACTTCCTGACTACTCTGTGGCTGAAGAAATGCTTCCTAACATCTTTTTGACTCATCTGAGTCTTCAGCTTCCAGTTGTGTCCCCTTGTTTCTGTGTTCCCTCTCTGGAACATCCTGTCACTGTCTACCTTGTCGATTCCCCGCAGTATTTTGTATGTCGTTATCATGTCTCCTCTGACCCTTCTTTCCTCCAGCGTTGTTAGTCTTATTTCCCTCATCCTTTCTTCATAGGACAGACCCCTGAGTTGTGGAACTAACCTTGTCGCAAACCTTTGCACTTTCTCTAGTTTCTTTACGTGCTTGACCAGGTGTGGGTTCCAGACTAGTGCTACATATTCTAGTATGGGCCTGACGTACACGGTGTACAGTGTCTTGAACGATTCCTTGTTAAGGTAACGGAACGCTAATCTTAGGTTTGCCCAGTCGCCCATATGTGCCGCAGTTATCTGGTTGATGTGTGCCTCCGGAGACGTGCATGGCGTTATACTCACCCCGGTGTTTCTCCTTGCCGAGGTTTGTAGCCTTTGTCCGCCTAGCCTGTACTGTCAGCGGTCTTCTTTGCCCTTCTCCGATCTTCTGACTTTGCATTTGGTGGGATTGAATTCGAGAAGCCAGTTGCTAGACCAGATGTCAAGCTTGTCCAGGTCTGTTTGAAGTCCTCGTGGTGTGTGTGTGTGTGTGTGTGTGTGTACTACCTAATTGTACTCACCCAATTGTGGTTGCAGGGCGGGCTCAGCTCCTGGCCCCCCTCTTCGCTGTCTGCTACTGGGTCTCTGCCTCCCTGCTCCGAGCTTTATCATACCTTGTCTTAAAACTATGTATGGTTCCTGCCTCCCCCTATATCTTTCTAGACTATGTTGAGTGTGAGGTGTGTGTGTGTGTGTGTGTATGTGTATGTGTTTGTGTGAGTGTGTGTGTGTGTGGTGGGGTGTGTGTGTGTGTGTGTGTG
>WNWK01040761.1:0-16806 GCA_009830355.1 Cherax destructor
CAAATCCATTTTCCACAAAACGGGTTAAAATTACAGTCCCCCGTTTTTGTTAAAAAATCCTTCCGGGGGGATTTTAAAACTAAATTTTCCAAAACTGAAGCCATTTTCCCCAAAAAGGAATAAAAAATTAAATTCAATTAATCCATTTAGAACTCAAGTTTAAAACCCTTTGGGTTAATTGGTATAATCGTTTTAAGAATTGTTTTTATTGACGCATATGCTTAAATTCTAGCCCTCAAATCAAGTGAAACAGCCTGTTAAGCCAAGAGTGATAGAATGGGTCTGTGCGGCCCAGTGTGCGAGTAAAAAAAATTCCTGCACCACACAGTGGATAATGAGGGAAAAAAACTCTGACCGTGTTTTTGGTTTAAAACAGCGTTTTGCAGTCTATTTTCGTATGGTATTTATGCTTGTATTCTTGTTTTCTTAGTCTCATTTTATAGAATAGATGATATATTACAGAAATAAAGATAATTTTGACTGGTTTCCCCATGCCAAGTCTGAAACGGGTTCAAAGTACCCGAAAATGTTTTGATTTTGGCCGATGATCAGGAGTAAAAAAAATCACACCATCGTCCAATACAAAATAAAATTGGAGAGTCTAATATTTTACAAGTGTGCTGATATTATTTATACCATTTTTAAAGGATCCCCAGTTTTATACATAACAGTAAATCTTCTTTTTTTTTGTGAGAATAAAAATTAAAAAATGGAAAGCAAAAGTAATGTAAGGGGGGGCCTGGAGACGTGACTAATTGAACAGAGAAGATTTATTTTATTTCCAGGAATGTCTGCCTTTTTTTTGGACCCTATTTTGAATTGGCACGTTTGAAATTTGTGTGAAATTGGAATTGCCATTTTCTGACCCCTATTTTGGGTAGTTGAAATTGGTAAATAGGCGGTTTCTTGTACTCAATCAATGAAGAAATGGAGTTCTAGGAAAGGCTATAATTTTAGGCTGAAACATTGGAATGGCCGAAAATAGGGCTCAAAGTGGGCGAAATCGCCGATGCGTAAGAATGTCATGGCTACCGCTAACTTCGCGAAAGCATAATTCCTTAGTTTTCAATCAAATTTCATAATTTTTGTGGCGTTATGATCGGAAAAAGATTCTCTATCATTCGATAAGAAAAATCATTTTTTTTAATTCGTGGACCCTGAGAACGAGTTTCAGAGAGACCCCTTGGATCCCAAAAGGGGCTAACAAAAATATTTTTTTAGAGATTAAATATAGATTTACATACAGAAAAGAATGACAAATATAAAGCACTAATAACATGTATAAATGAACATTTAACACCACTACCTTTATTGGCGACTCTTGTTGGTGTATGGAAGATGGAGAGCAGGAGAGGGATGCGGTTTATTGTTGGGAGGCAGGACAAAATTCAAATTCTTTATTTCTAGTAATATACAAGATGGGGTGTACATATAATTATACATTTTATGAAGTAGATATTACAAGATGGCCAATAATATGCCTAGGTATGCCTAGGCTTTTCAGGCAGTCTTATGATAGGTCTTACTCAATAGCGACACAATGATTACAGTGGTCCTCGGTTTTCGTGTTTAATCCGTTCCAGAGGGAGGCACTAAAACTGAAACACACGAAAACTGAAGCCATTTTCCTCATAAGAAATAATGGAAATTCAATTAATCCGTTTCAGACACCCAGGAGTATTAACAAAAAATAATTTTTTAGAGATTAAATATAGATTTACATACAGAAAAGAATAACAAATAAATATAAAGCACTAATAACATGTATAAATGAACATTTAACATCACACTTACTTTTATTGGCGACTCTTGTTGGTGTATGGAAGATGGAGAGGAGAGAGGGAGGCTAGTTTATTGTTGGGAGGCAGGACAAAATGCTTCAATTTGACACTAATATCAGCTCTATGGCTTATTTATCTATCACAATTCATCTAATATGACATAATAAACAATATAAATAACATAAAAATGTGATATACACTCTAGAATGAATAAAATATGTCTCATTACGAATGTGGTGGCGGGCATACTCGGTCCAGCTATGAAAACATCTTCCTATTCTTTCATCCTTCAGACGCATTAGTATAAGAGAAAACGGAGTTTGTAATGCTAACTGCATTAGATCACTTATTTCCAGTCACTTCAAGGTGTGAACAGAAATCATTCCTGTCCAGGCTGGCTGGTAACAACAACAGCAGCAGCAACAACAACAACTGGTTTGTTGACAAAACTACCGAAACTTGTACACTCTCATTCTCTCTCGTTTATTCATTTAATCTTGTTTACTCACCTCTCACTCTACATTAAGACTGCCTCTTACCACCACTGCCTCCACCACCACTGCCTCTCACCACCACTGCCCTCACCACCACTGCCTCTCACCACCACTGCCTCTCATCACCGCCTCTACCACCGCTTCTTTCCAGTCGCTTCAAGGTATGAACAGAAATCATTCCTGTCCAGGCTGGCTGGTAACAACAACAACAACAGCAGCAGCAGCAACAACAACAACTGGTTTGTTGACAAAACTACCGAAACTTCTACACTCTCATTCTCTCTCGTTTATTCATTTAATCTTGTTTACTCACCTCTCACTCTACATTAAGACTGCCTCTTACCACCACTGCCTTTCATCACCACTGCCTCTAACACTGCCTCAACCAACAAACAAGCACCACTGCCTCTCACCACCACTGCCTCTCACCACCATTGCCTCTCATCACCACTGCCTCTCACCACCATTGCCTTTCATCACCACTGCCTCTCACCACCACTGCCTCACCACCACTGCCTCACCACCACTGCCTCCCATCACCACTGCCTCTCACCACCACTGCCTCTCATCACCACTGCCTCTCACCACCACTGCCTCCCATCACCACTGCCTCTCACCACCACTGCCTCCCATCACCACTGCCTCTCACCACCACTGCCTCCCATCACCACTGCCTCACCACCACTGCCTCCCATCATCACTGCCTCTCATCACCACTGCCTCTCACCACTTTGCTACGATTTCTTTCTTTAATTCTATGGTGTTCCTCACTTTCTTTACCAAAGGACTGACACTAGGAGCTATCTTTGGGCCCGTGGTGGCTTATTTGCAGTCACACACAATAATCAAGGGCCAAAAACAATGGATTGTTAAGAAATGTTTTGTATGAACTCGCAGGATAATGTTCACTCAACCAGAAACAATGCTACACTGCCTGAGAATGTGCGTGGGAGGCGGGTTTGCATGTGTGCTGGGCACTGGACAGGGTTCCCGACCACACGAAACGGAGGGAACACACGAAAACAGAGGCAATTTTCCACGAAAAACTACACGAAAACTGAAATACAGAAAACAGAGATACACGAAAACCGAGGGACCACTGTATACAGATAGTAAGGTTAGGTAATTGTAGTGATTAACTAGGTTTACAAATTGAGGTACTGGAATTTAAACATTTAAGAATTTAACAATTAGTTTAAGAATTTAACAATTAGTTTATATATTAATGGTAAAGGTGATGTAGTGGCATAATACAGTTTCTATATTGGAGTGTTTTAGGCAAACTTATGACTAGCTTAAGAATTATGGCAACAGTTGTATTAAATTTTGGTTAGTCCTGTGCAAATTAAGGGGAATCACAGATATCAATAAGTGTATTTTGCTGTGGATATGTGCAAGATAAAGTAGTTTTCATGTGGTTAGCTACCGGTTGGGTGCGTAAGTGAGATAAGATATTTTTAACAGTGATTTTGAAAATGGAGGTTGTGTCTGCAGTTCTAGAGTTTTCAGGCAAGGAGTTCCAGATTTTAGGCCCTTTTATGCGCATTGAATTTTTGTATAGATTTAGTCGGACACGGGAATGTCAAAGAATGTTTATGTCTGGTATTATGTCTATGGGTCCTGTCACAACTGTCAAGAAAGTGTTTTAGCTCAGGGTTAAAGTTGGAATTAATGGTTCTATAAATGTAGATAGCAGAGTAGTAAGTATGGATGTTCTGAACAGTGAGTAGGTTTAGGTCTTTGAAGAGTGGGGGGGTGTGCTGCCTAGCTTGATAATTCTTACTGCGGCTTTTTGTTTGGTTAGTATTGGCTTTAGGTGGGTAATTGCTGTTGATCCCCATGCACAAATGGCATATGTGAGGTAGGGATAGATGAGTGAGTAGTATAGTGTGAGTAGGGCTGATTGTGGTACATAATACCGTATCTTAGAGAGGATCCCCACAGTTTTGGACACTTTCTTTGTTATGTGTTGGATATGGGTGCTGAATTTCAGGCTGCTGTCAAGGTGAAGGACCAGGAACTTGCCCTCATTATGTTTAGCAAAAGGTGTAGGGTTGATCTTAATGTTTAATTGTGGATCACCTGCTCTGTTGCCAAACATAATATAGAAGGTCTTATCAGAGTTGAGTGTAAGTTTATTGGCTGTCATCCATGTTGATATTTTTATTAATTCGTCGTTAACAATGGTATTAAGCGTGGCAAGGTTTGTGTGGGAGATGACATAAGTTGTGTCGTCAGCAAAGAGTATTGGTTTCAGGTGTTGTGATACATTAGGAAGATCATTGATGTATAAGAGGAAGATCAGGGGACCAAGGACACTTCCCTGCGGTACTCCGGTGTCTAGTGGTAGTGTCGTGGAGGATGTGTCTTTAATAGTGACATACTGATACCTATTAGTGAGGTATGATTTGAAGTATGCTAGTGCATGACCTCTTATTCCATAGTGGTCAAGTTTGTGGAGTAGGATGCCGTGGTTTACTGTGTCGAAAGCTTTCCTTAGGTCAATAAAAAGTCCTAATGGATATTCCTTATTTTTGAGTGCTGTGTAAAGCAGGTCTATCATTTTTACTATTACATCGTTGGTGCTTTTATTTTTCCTGAAGCCAAATTGGCAGGGGTTGAGTATGCTTTGTGTCATTATAAACGAGTATAATCTCTTGTGCACAAGTTTCTCAAAGATTTTGGATAGCAACGGTAGATTTGATATAGGCCTATAGTTGTTTACGTCTGTGGGGTCACCACCTTTGTGTATTGGTGTAACCCTTGCTGTTTTGAGTAGTGTCGGGAAAGTGCTAGTTTCTAATGATTTGTTAAAAAGTAATGAAATAGGATATGAAAGGACATGAGTGGCTCGTTTGTATATTAAGGGTGGAACTTGAGACAGATGCCCTGATTTATATTAAAGTGACTTGATTATCATGGTGACTTCAGTGGGTTCAGTAGGTGCAAGATATAAGGAGGATGGGAAATTCCCATCTAGGTAATCACTTGCTCGGGCATTGGTATCTGGGATTTTACTGGCAAGATTTGATCTATGGTTGAGAAGAAGTCATTTATCTTGTTTACTGTATCAATAGGCTGTAGTGGTGTTTCGTTTGGTTTAGTTAGGACAATATCCCAAGTTTTTTTCAGTTTGTGGTGCCCATAATCTGTGAGAGTGTTTTCCAGGTCTTTTTATATCTCCTCTTGTTTCAGTGAATCTGCTGGAGTAGTACAATTGTTTGGCTTTTTTTTTTAGTTTGGTGAGAACTGATGAATAGTGTTTAATAAACTCCTTATGTATGAATCCCGTCTATATTGCTTCTCATATAGATGTTTCTTGTTAATGGATTTTAGTAAGCTGTTAGTTAGCCATGGGCAGCCTAGCCGTTTATTCGTAATCTGTTTCATTTTTATAGGACAATGTTTGTTGTATAGTCTATGTAATTTATTAAGAAAGTTGTCTGTCCAATCATCGATACCCTTGGCATTTAAGAATTCTATAGCCCAGTCAACCGTATCTAGCTCTGCTGTGATACTTTGGTGTATTCTAGGGACGGTTTACTAATGTTTGTTAAGAGGAAGGTGGGGTTGTGGTCTGTGGTGCTGTCTGTTATTATCCCGATTTAAGGGGGCTAGGATATTGGTCCATATATGGTCGATTATGGTTGCACTCGTTTCAGTAAGCCTGGTTGGTTTGGTTATTGTTGGTATGAGAAGTGTGTTGTTCATATTGTTGATGAAATCGGTTACTGGCTGGTCATCTGGTTGGCCAAGGTTGATGTTGAAGTCTCCAGCTAAGATAAGGTGGTGTTTGTTCATTTGGTTGTTTGTTATTAGCGTTTTTAGTTGATCGCTAAAATTTGGGATGTTTGTATGAGGCATCCGGTAAATGGCCCCGATTGTTATGGGAGTCTTAAGGTTTTGTGCAGTAAAATTAGGAAAACTATATTCTCCATATTCATCATTATAGCAAGTGGTGTCACACCAGGATATTTCATTAGAGTAATAGATTGCAATACCTCCCCCAACTTGATGTGGTCTGCAGTTGTGTATTGCTGTGTATCCTGGTAGCGAGTAGATATCTATTGTATCCTGCTTAAGCCAGGTTTCAGTAAGGACAATACATGTGAAGGTTGTCTTTAGGGAACCAAAGAGGGCAAGGAGGTCATCATAGTGTTTGCTTAAGGATCGGACGTTGTAGTTAAGAACTGTTATACTTTTAGTAGTGTTTAGGACAGTGTGGGCTTGTGATGCTGTGTAGTAGAGGCAGTTATTTTCCAGTAAATTTTGAATGGGTGTTTGATTAAATAGGTTTAGAGCAGGGTCAACGTGATCATTATAATAATAATAATAATAATAATAATAATAATAATATTTATTTATAGACATGGTACAATGATACATAGGTAGACATGATACATAGGTATAAATGAGATGTACATGCCAAAAGCCCCTAATATGCTGTGCATTGCGGGCACTCTTAGGACTATTTAATTGTAGACTACATGGTAAAAAAATTATGGTTGATAATTTATAAAATAAGTATAATTATGTATCTAAGTTATAAAGTTTGAATATAAGTTGAACATAATAATTTATTAATTGTAGCAATGCAACTAATTGAGTGAGATAACAATTTAAAACAATTAATTGCATTGCAGTTACAGTTTACGTGGTCATTATAATGTAAATGTTATAGAAACAGTTAGCTTAGTATGTATTATTCATAACAGGTTTTTACATTTAAGTGATTAATCAGGTTTTTACATTTAAGTGATTATTCTACTTTGTTGGGAATCTTTGATATTGAGCATTTAGAAAAATAAACACATAAGCAGTATAATGTGATCCTTTATTGACAACGTTTCGCCCACGCAGTGGGCTTTATCGAGTCACAGACAGATCTACCTGGAAAATGAGCAACATGGAGATATATATAGGGTACAGTCAGGTGGAGAATGCTGGGTCAGGTGGAGAAAGCTGCATGTGACAGTCTTAAAAGTAGTGTGATAGTAAAAACATTGTGTGAATTAAAGGACCTGCAGTGTACCATTCTTGAGTTCTAGGTGGGATAGCGTTGAAGAAGTTTCTTGGCAATAGGTTCAGCTATGTTGTAGAAGCCGTTGTTCTGGTTGAAGTTGTTGGATATACAGATGAGTGATGATTCTAGGATTCTTCGGTATTGCGTGTTGTCTTCTCTGGCGATGAGTCTTGCGTTTCTGTAGTTGATTAAATGGTTGTGTAAATTTCGGTGTTGAACACAGGCATTTCTTGAGTCGTCAGATCTGCCTGCGTACTGGTGTTCTGAAATGCGTGTTTGTAGGTCTCTGGATGTTTCGCCAACGTATAATTTGCTACTCTCACCACGACACCAAAATTAAACGTGGTGTAATTATAGGCTTTTTCCTGCGCGCACTCAGAATCTGCAGCAGTGAGTTCCTTGAAGAAGAATGCTCCCTCATTGAACAAGTTTTTTCCAAACTTCACTATCCTCGTCACTTCATTAGAGACTGCAGACGACGGGCATTAAACATCTTCAACACACCCAGAGAAGACACTGCTGAGAAGAGATACATAGTCCTTCCCACCAACTCCATTTCCAAACAAGTTTCCAACATTTTTTCTAAGACCTCATTCTGAGTATCCACCTCCACATCCACCACTATCAAGGACATTATCAGTAACAGACAGGAAAAGCTTCAATCCACGGCAGGAGTATACACAATCCCTTGTAATGGCTGCAGCAAATTATACGTTAGCGAAACATCCAGAGACCTACAAACACGCATTTCAGAACACCAGTACGCAGGCAGATCTGACGACTCAAGAAATGCCTGTGTTCAACACCGAAATTTACACAACCATTTAATCAACTACAGAAACGCAAGACTCATCGCCAGAGAAGACAACACGCAATACCGAAGAATCCTAGAATCATCACTCATCTGTATATCAAACAACTTCAACCAGAACAACGGCTTCTACAACATAGCTGAACCTATTGCCAAGAAACTTCTTCACCGCTATCCCACCTAGAACTCAAGAATGGTACACTGCAGGTCCTTTAAGTCACACAATGTTTTTACTATCACACTACTTTTAAGACTGTCACATGCAGCTTTCTCCACCTGACCCAGCATTCTCCACCTGACTGTACCCTATATACACAGTGGTACCCCGACTTACGATATTAATCCGTCAGAGAGGGCATATTTTAAAGCGAAACAATCGTAAAACGAATCAATTTTCCCCATAAGAAATAATGGAAATAAATTTAATCCGTCCAAGACTTCCAAAAGTAGTTAAATAAAATATTTTTTAGAACTTTTGGACATTAAATAATACATAATTGAATAAAGAATACATAAATACATGCAAATATTTTACAATAACATGTCACTTACATTTATTGAAGAGTTGTTGATGTGTGGAGGACGGGAGGAGGGAGAAGGTGGAGTAGTATGCTAGTGTTTGGAAGGGAATCCTTCCATTAACACTGCAGGTGGTAAGTTCTTTTCTGGGGTTACTTCCTTTTTCTTTGAATGCCACTAGGACCAGCTTGAGAGTCACTAGACCTCTTTCTAACAACAAATTTGTCCAGGGAGATCTGTGTCTGGCGATTCTTTAACACATCCCTGAAATGACACACCACTGTGTCATTGTACAGGTTGCCAGCACGGCCTGCAACAGCATGGTTAGGGTGATATTCATCCATAAATGCTTGCACATCACTCCATTTGGCACAGATCTCCCTAATCCTTGAAGAAGGCACATTCTTCCATTTTTGTTCCACCTCCACCTCCTCCTCTGAACCATTGTCCTGACCTCTGCTCTCTTGTTCCAGTTGCTGTTGAAGCTCTTGCAGATCTTCAGTGGTTAGCTCTTCCTTGTGCTCCTCCACCAACTGTTCCACATCGTCACCACTCACCTCTAACCCCAAAGACTTGCCCAATTCCACAATTTCTTCCAAAACAGGCTCAGGCTCAGGCTCAGGGTTCTGAGGCTCAGCCCCAAAACCTTCAAAATCCCTCTCTAGGACACAGTCTGGCCACAATTTTCTCCAGGCAGAGTTCAAAGTCCTGGTAGTCACTCCCTCCCAAGCCTTACCTATAAGGTGTACACAATGCAGCATATGGAAATGTTTTTCCAAAATTCTCTTAGGGTTATGTTCATGTCTGGGTCACATCAAAGCACTTTTGAAACATTGCTTTGGTATAGAGTTTTTAAAGTTGGAAATGACCTGCTGGTCCATGGGCTGGAGGAGAGGAGTGGTATTAGGGGGCAAGAACTTCACTTTGATGAATTTAAACTCCTCCACAATTTTCTCTACCAAGTTTGGAGGATGACAAGGAGCATTGTCCATTATCAGGAGGCACTTAAGTGGCAAATTATTGTCCAATAGATATTTCTTCACACTGGGGCCAAACACTTCATTGAACCAATCTAAGAAAATGTCCTTTGTGACCCAAGCCTTTTGTTAGACTTCCACATCACACACAAGTTAGACTTGCTGACACCGCATCTGCCAAAAACTCGGGATTTTCAAAAGATACACCAGTAAAGGCTTCACTTTGCAATCACCACTGGCATTGGCACACAGCATCAAAGTTAGCCTGTCTTTCATAGGCTTATGTCCTGGCTGTGCCTTTTCCTCCTGAGTAATGTAGGTCCTGTTGGGCATTTTCTTCCAAAACAGGCCTGTTTCATCACAATTAAACACTTGTTGGGGGAGGAATTGTTCAGCCTCTAGGTACTCCTGGAATTCAGGAACATATTTTTCAGCCGCACTTTTGTCACAACTGGCTCCCTCACCATGCCTCACAACACTATGTATGCCACTTCGATTCTTAAATTTGTAAAACCAGCCTCTGCTGGCTTTAAATTCGCTCACTTCAGCACTCGTTGCAGGCATTTTCTTAAGGAGATCATCATGCAACTGCCTTGCTTTTTCACATATTATTCCCTCCGAAACAGTATCTCCTGCTAACTGTTTCTCGTTGATCCACACCAACAACAACCTTTCCACATTTTCCAGCACTTGTGGTCTCTGTTTTGTGATCACAGATGCACCTTTTGCAACAACAGCTTCCTTGATTTTACTTGAATATTTCTTATCCACAATGGTAGCGATGGTAGAATAGGGTTTACCATACAGCCTGGCTAGCTCACTGATACGCACTCCACTTTCATATTTTTCTATTATCTCCTTCTTCACTTCTATCGTACATATATTTCTGTTCCTCTTTGCCACAGGCTTAGCACTAGGATCTTTCCTTGGACCCATGGTAGCTTATTTAGCAGTTGCAAGCACTAAAAACAGCAGTGGAATAATGACAATATACTGGTATGAATGCGTGGGTGTGGGTGGGTGGTCGCTCTCGCTTGTAAACAATAGCACTGACGCTCCCTGGAGTGCGCGCTCAGCTGGGCGCCAAGCGGACAGGTCCGGTACGAATGTCGGTAAACGAAGCAAACATCGTAAGTCACAAACAAATTTCTTACGTTATAAATATCGGTTACCGAAAATAACGTAAGATGATAGCATCGTAAGCCGGGGTTCCACTGTATCTCCATGTTGCTCATTTTCCAGGTAGATCTGTCTGTGACTCGATAAAGCCCACTGCGTGGGCGAAACGTTGTCAATAAAGGATCACATTATACTGCTTATGTGTTTATTTTTCCATTGTGTCGGTATTTTATACCATTTATTTCCATTGAGCATTTAGGTTTGGGTGAGAAGGTGGTTTTTTTAGCATCGTTTTGAATTGGGGTACAGGCAGGGTTTCTTTGGCAATAACAGGTAATGAATTCCAAATTTTCGTGCCTTTTATATGCAATGAGTTTTTACATAGTGTTAGATGGACATGGGGAACATCGAGGAGTGATCTGTGTCTAGTGTTATGGTCATGTGTCCTGTTAAAATTGGTAAGGAGAAGTTTGAGTGGTGGGTTAATATTTGCATAGAGTGTTCTATGTATGTAATAGGCACAGTAAAAAGTATGTCTTGTATGGTGAGTAAGTTTAGGTTTTTGAATATTGGTGGAGTATGTTGTCTGGAGTGTGAATTTGTTATCATTCTAACTGCTGCCTTTTGTTGTGTTATTAGTGGTCTGAGATGAGTTATTGATGTAGAGCCCCATGTGCAGATTCCATAGGTGAGGTAGGGGTAAATGAGTGAGTGATATAGGGTAAGGAGAGCTGGTTGTGGAACATAGTACCGTATCTTGGATAGTATTCCCACGGTCTTTGAGACTTTCTTGAAAATTTGTTGTATATGTGTCTGAAATTTGAGGCCACTGTCAAGATGGATTCCTAAGAATTTTCCCTCTGTGAGTTTTGTGATAGGGGACCCGTTTATCATTATGTTGAGTGGTGCGTTTGTAGCTCTGTTCCCAAACTGGATAAAATAGGTTTTATCAATATTAAGAGTAAGTTTGTTAGTCATCATTCAGGTAGATATTTTCTGCAATTCAGTATTTACAGTGTTGGCTAGTATGTCTGGGCTTGGGTGCGAGATAACGTATGTAGTGTCATCTGCAAAAAGTATGGGTTTGAGTAGTTGAGATGCATTTGGTAGGTCGTTAATGTAAATGAGAAAGAGAAGTGGGCCAAGAACACTTCCCTGTGGGACTCGTACTGTAATAGTTTGCGCGGTAGAGCTAGCTCCATTTAGGTTAAATAGTAATTTTGTTATATCATGTATAGTGTGGTGAGTTATAGTACTGATATCTGTAGTAAGGGGATGTTTTGATAAGTATACAGTGGACCCCCGAGTATCGTAATTAATCCGTTCCAGGAGCTAGTACTTAACACGAAGTTTTCGAAATTCGAACCATTATTTCCCATAAGAAATAATGTAAATACAATTAATCCGTTCCACAAAAAAATATTCACATATAAAATATTTAAAAACAATATATATATATACATTTACTTACCTTTATTGAAGAGTTGCAGGCATCTGGAAGATAGAGTACAGTGGTACCTCGACTTACGATATTTTTTCATTCCAGAATGCTGTTCAAGTGTCATTACCAAACGAATTTATCTCCTTAAGAAATGTTGTAAAATAGACTAGTCCTTTTAGACCCCCAAAATTACACTTACAAAAGCATTTAAAAAAATAAACTTACATACAAGGGTGAGTTTGGGGACCATCGTAAGTCGAGGTACCACTGTAATGAGTAATGAAGGTCCTCTTGGGCATTTTCTTCCAAAACAGGCCTGTTTCATCACAATTAAACACTTGTTGGGGGAGGAATTCTTCAGCCTCTACGAAGGGAAATCCCCACTCCCTGCATGCCTGCTACACTCCCTGCATGAAAGCTACACTCCCTGCATGCCTGCTAAACTCCCTGCATGAATGCTAAACTCCCTGCATGAATGCTAAACTCCCTGCATGAATGCTAAACTCCCTGCATGAATGCTACACTCCCTGCATGAATGCTAAACTCCCTGCATGAATGCTAAACTCCCTGCATGAATGCTACACTCCCTGCATGAATGCTACACTCCCTGCGTGAATGCTAAACTCCCTGCATGAATGCTACACTCCCTGCATGAAAGCTACACTCCCTGCATGCCTGCTAAACTCCCTGCATCAATGCTAAACTCCATACATCAATGCTAAACTCCCTGCATGCCTGCTAAACTCCCTGCATGAATGCTAAACTCCCTGCATGAATGCTAATCTCCCTGCATGAATGCTACACTCCCTGCATGAATGCTAAACTCCCTGCATGAATGCTAAACTCCCTGCATACCTGCTAAACTCCCTGCATGGCTGCTACACTCCCTGCATGAATGCTAAACTCCCTGCATGAATGCTACACTCCCTGCATGCCTGCTAAACTCCCTGCATGCCTGCTACACTCCCTGCATGAATGCTACACTCCCTGCATGAATGCTACCACAGGGGTGCCACTAGGAAGCTTCTTTGGACCCATGGTGACTTATTTCACAGTGACAATCACTAAAACAACCAAAAAAAACACCAAATGTAGTGTGAATGTTTGAAAGAGCGCGCTAGGTAATGTTCTCTCAATGGTAAACAACGCTTCACTGGCGGCGTCCTGCGTCCCGCGCAGGCGCGGAGCAGGCGGACAGGTCTAATACGTTACGAAACACGAGCGGTTTTACGATTCTCGAAGTCGTAAAAAGCTTACGAAACACGATGTTTACGAAGTAAGAACCTTACGAAACTCGGGGGTCCACTGTATAACTAATGCACATTGGTCAAATAGAGTATAGTAACATATAAACATAATGGACTTGGTATTGAGTATGTATTAAGCTAGTATGAAATAAAAATTTAGATATAATCTAATAAGATACAATTACTAAAAATAAGGTAGCACCAATGAGTTTGGTATTGGTTATGTATTAAGCTAGAATGAAATAAAGTACAGTAAAATTAAAAAATTTAGATATAAACTAATAAGATAAAATTACTAAATATAAGGTAGCACCAATGAGTTTGGTATTGGTTATGTATTAAGCTAGAATGAAATAAAGTACAGTAAAAATTACAAATTTAGATATAAAGTATTAAGTTTAAATTACAAAATTGGGTAACACCAATGAGTTTGGTGTTGGTTATTTAATAAGCTAGAATGCAATTAGGTAAACTAGATATTACCTATGATATTAACAAGATAATAAGGTAGTTATAAGATAGTTATAGAGTAAAGTAGCACCAGACTGTTACTTGTAATTGCACTAGAGAATAGTTGCAATAGATATAAAGGTATAATACAGGTTTATATAAAAGTATAATAAAAAAATAAAGAGGGGCAAAGAATGGTATACAGTAGATATTAAAATAAGTAAAATGGGATATTTGCCACAGGTTATTAAAAAGTATAATTGGTTAAGATAGGGCAATGATGTTGTAGCTGTATATGGAAGCTTGGATCTTTGGCAATGGTAGGTTAATAAAAATAAAGGTATAAAATAAGATAGAGCAATGAAGTATAAAAAAAATGGGGCAATAATAATTTTAAACTAAAAATTGGGCAATAAAGCTTGAATAATAAGGGGATTTTGTAGTTATCAAATATAAATTAAGACTATGAGGTAGAATGGTAGTTGGATAAAAAAGTGAAAATTTAATGGTAAGAGGGTATTAGAATTTTTTGGGAACAAAATTTATAGATGATTCATAACACTAATCGTGGACAGTGGGTTTACTACATATTATTCTACTACGTACATATTATTCTAATGCTTCAATTTGACACTAATATCAGCTCTACGGCTAATTTATCTATCACAATTCATCTAATATGACATAATGAACAATATTAATAACATAGAAACATGATATATACTCTAGAATGAATAAAATATGTCATTATGTATGAGAGAACTGGTGTTAGTATTGTTGTTGTTGTTGGGTTTAAGGGCCACTGACCATAAGCCGTACATATACTGCTGGTGGTAGTCGGCGGCAGCAGCAGGCCGCCACCACCTCTATTCACACAATGTACATAATTTATATATAAGAAATATTTACAATTTAATTTATAAATAAATATTTACACTTTAATTTATAAATAAGAAATATTTACACTTACATTGGAGGAGATGTTGGCAGAGGGCAGCTCTGGACTCAGTGTCCCTATACAGTCATCCCTTGGTTTTCGCTTGTCCCAGTTTTCGCCGATTTTGGTTTTCGCCGACTTTTTTCAGGGAAAATTTGTCTTAGTTTTCGCCGATTGTTTTAGTTTTTGCCGACCGTATGGGACCTGTCCACCAGTGCCGCGCACATACAAAGGCCGTAGGCCCGCCACCCATGCACATTGTCACGCAGTCTAGCATTGTTTACGCTTGAGTGAACATCACCCCAGGAGTTTATACAAAACATTTATTAACAATTCATTGTTTTTGGGCCTTGATTATTGTGTGTGACTACTAAATAAGCTACCATGGGCCCAAAGAAAGCTCCTAGTGCCACTTATTTGGTAAAGAAAGTGAGGAACACTGTAGAAATGAAGAAATAATAGAAAAATATGATAGTGAAAGTGAGAAACACGATGGAGTTTAGGAGTGTAGCAGGCATGCAGGGAGTGTAGCATGCATGCAGGGAGTGTAGCATGCATGCAGGGAGTGTAGCATGCATGCAGGGAGTGTAGCAGGCATGCAGGGAGTGTAGCAGGCATGCAGGGAGTGTAGCATGCATGCAGGGAGTGTAGCAGGTATGCAGGGTGTGTAGCATGTATGCAGGGAGTGTAGCATGTATGCAGGGAGTGTAACAGGTATGCAGGGAGTGTAGCATGTATGCAGGGAGTGTAACAGGTATGCAGGGAGTGTAGCATGTATGCAGGGAGTGTAACAGGTATGCAGGGAGTGTAGCATGTATGCAGGGAGTGTAACAGGTATGCAGGGAGTGTAGCATGTATGCAGGGAGTGTAACAGTTATGCAGGGTGTAGCATGTATGCAGGGAGTGTAACAGGTATGCAGGAGTGTAGCAAAGCAGGAGTGTAACAGGTATGCAGGGAGTGTAGCATGAATGCAGGGAGTGTAAAGGTATGCAGGGGTGTAGCAGGTATGCAGGGAGTGTAACATGGCAGGGAGTGTAGCATGTATGCAGGGAGTGTAGCATGTATGCAGGGAGTGTAACAGGTATGCAGGGAGTGTAGCAGGTATGCAGGGAGTGTAGCATGTATGTAGGGAGTGTAGCATGTATGCAGGGAGTGTAGCAGACAGGGAGGGAGTGTAGCGGCAGGGAGGGAGTGTAGCAGGCAGGGAGGGAGTGTAGCAGGCAGGGAGGGAGTGTAGAGGCATGCAGGAAGTGACCCGGATAAGGACTTGGTACCTAGAGTCCTTATGGAGGGGATTCCCCTTCCAAAAATTAGGGTCTCTTCCCTCTCCCATCTTCCCTCTCTCCCATCCAGCAACATCAGTCTTCAATAAAGGTAAGTGCCACATTCAGTTCATTCATTTGTGCATGTAAATCTATCTTTAAGGCCCCCAAATTTTTTTTTTTTTTCCCAAAATTCTGGGTTTCTGAAACGGATTAATTGAATTTCCATTATTTCTTATGGGGAAAATAGTTTTGGTTTTCGCCGATTTTGGTTTTGCTTCATCCATCTGGAACGGATTAAACCAAACCGAGGGATGACTGTATTCCCCCAAAAAACAATGAAGGAGTTAAGTTTCATGTCATCATTTTTCTATCGATTAACCCTTTCAGGGTTTTTGACGTACTAGTACGTCTTACGCCCAGGGCGTTTGACGACTAGACGCATAAATTCTAGCGCCCCCTCAAAAACAGAAAAAGGCTGGTAGGCCTAGATGTGAGAAGAATGGGTCTGTGCGGCCCGTGTGGCAGTATAAAAAAACCTGCAGCACACAGTGCATAATGAGGAAAAAAACTCCCGACCGTGTTTTTTATTTAAAACAGCATTTTTTCAGTCTATTTTCTTTTGGTATTTATGACTGTATTCTCGATTTTTTGGTCTCCCTTTGATAGAATGGAAGATATATTATAGAAATAGAGATAATTTTGATTGGTTTTTATGATAAAAATACCTTGAAATTGAGCGCA
>WNWK01040762.1:0-16806 GCA_009830355.1 Cherax destructor
CAAAGGGAAAAACCCAAGTTAAAAAAGAGTTTAGTCGAAGAGCAAGAAACGAGTATGCACGGGTCAGGGGAGGCCCAGAAACAGTATGAAATGAAAAGCACGAAAGTCAACGACCGAAACTGATGCAGTCACATCAGAAGGAAGACAACAGTCAAGGATCAGGTGATAAGGCTGAGGAGAAGATGGGAACTCAAAATAACGATCAAGAGGTATGTGAGGAGCTCAACTCAAGGTTTAAGGAAGTATTCACAGTGGAGGCAGGAAGGCAGCTGGGTAGACAGGATGAGTTGCGTCACCAACAAAGGATGTATCAAGGCTGGAGGGCATACACACAACTGAGGAGGAGGTGAAGCAGTTACTCAGTGACCTTTATACCTCAAAGACGATGGGTCCGGACAATATGTCCCCATGGGTCCTTCGGGAATGAGCTGAGGACTGAGTGTGCCACTAACCATAATGCTTAACACATCCCTTGAAACTGGGCAGCTACCTGAGGAATGGAAAAAGGCCAATGCGTCCCCATTTTTAAAAAAAAGAGACAGAAAAAAAGGCACTAAAGTATAGACCGGTGTCACTTACGTGTATAGTGTGCAAAGTCTTGGAGAAAATCATCAGGAAAAGAATGGTGAATCATCTGGAACTGAACAAGATAATCAACGCCAGACAGCACGGATTCAGGGAAGGCAAATCATGTGTAACAAACCTCCTGGAGTTCTATGATAAAGTAACAGAGGTAAGGCAAGAGAGAGAAGGGTGGGTTGATTGCATTTTCCTGGACTGCAGGAAGGCTTTCGACACAGTTCCTCATATGAGATTAGTAAAGAAGTTGGAAGAACAAGCGTGTATAACAGGAAGGGCACTGGAATGGATCAGGGAATACCTCACAGGAGGCAACAACGAGTCATGGTGCGTGATGAGGTATCACAGTGGGCACCTGTGACGGCGGTGTACCGAGGGTCAGTCCTAGGACCAGTGCTATTCTTGGTATATGTGAATGACATGCGGATGGGATAGACTCAGAAGTGTCTCTGTTCGCAGATGATGTGAAAATAATGAGGAGAATAAATCGGATGAGGACCAACAGGACTTCAAAGACACCTGGACAGGCTTGACATCTGGTCTAGCAACTGGCTTCTCGAATTTAATCCACCAAATGCAAAGTCATGAAGACGGAGAAGGGCAAGAAGACCGCCGACAGAGTACAGGCTGGTGGACAAAGGCTACAAACCTAGTCAAAAAGAAAGACCTCGGGGTGAGTATAACCCCGCAGTCTCCGAAAACACATAAACCCAAAAAAACTGGGCAGCATATGGGCGACTGGCAAACCTAAGATTAGCGTTCCGTTACCTTAACAAGGACTCGTTGAAGACTCTGTACCCCGTGTACCAGGCCCATATTTAGAATATGCAGCACCAGTCTGGAACCCAACCTGGTGAAGCACGTAAAGAAACTAGAGAAAGTGCAAAGGTTTGACAAGGTTAGTTCCACAACTCAGGGGTCTGTCCTATGAGGAAAAGTTGAGGAAATAGGACTAACAACACTGGAGGATAAAGGGTCAGAGGAGACATAAACGACATACAAAATACTGCGGGGAATCGACAAGGTAGATAGTGACAGGATGTTCAGAGGGAACACAGAAACAAGGGGGCACAACTGGAAGCTGAAGACTCAGATGAGTCAAAGGGATGTTGGGAAGCATTTTTTCAGCCATAGAGTAGTCAGGAAGTGGAATAGTCTAGCGACGATATAGTGGAGGCGAAAACCATACATAGTTTTAAGATAAGGTATGATAAAGCTCATGGAGCAGGGAGAGCAGAGACTCAGTAGCGGACAGTGAAGAGGCAGGACCAGGGCTGAGTCTCGACCCCTGCAACCAAAATTAGGTGAGTACATAAAAAAATATGTCGTGCCGATTAGGTAAAAACTGGTCAATTAGCAAGAACTCATCTAAAATTAAGTCCTTTCTAAAATTTTCTTATACTTTTAAAAGATATATTTTTTCATTTATGTTAATGTAAAAATTAAAAATTTTGTACCAAGAGAAACTTTAAAAACCTACCTAACCTTATTAACAACCCGCAATTTAATTTAGCCTAACCCAACTAAATATATTTTAGATACGTTAACATTAATTTAATAATAAACAAACACAATGAAATATATTTTTTCGTTATGTTCAGAATGATTTTGGCGAAATTATTGCATACACAAATTTTCACTTGTCTTATATGGCAAGGTGAGCGTTGCTATTTAAGCCAAAATCGAAGTTTTACCTAATCGGCACGACATATATATATATATATATATATATATATATATATATATATATATATATATATATATATATATATATATATATATATACACACCCTCTGGGTTTTCTTTTTTTCTTACTAGTTCTTGTTCTTCTTTATTTCCTAATATCTCCATGGGGAAGTCAACATAATTCTTCCTCTGAGGCCATGAGGGGTTGAGATAAGACTAAAATGCCTGGACCCGGGGCTAGTAACCCCTTCTCCTGTATACATTACTAAAGTTAAAAAAATAAATTTTCTTGTTCTTTTTTGGGGCACCCTGCCTCAGTGGGATATGGCCGGTTTGTTGAAAGAAGATAAATATATATATATATATATATTCAAACAATCCTCCCAAGTCACTACTACACTCCATCCAACAGTACCCTCCTGGGAGCACCGCTGGGTCACCACGCCATCGACACTGTCCTCAAAGGGCAAAGTGAATGCCTGAAAAAAATGGAGAGAGAATAAGTGATCTTGATGCCCGATGCCCTGTATCTCCTCACAAGGTGTCTTACTTGCCAAGACTCACTTACTTCCTGAGGTGGGACTTTTTGAAAACCCAACACTTGACGAGTATGACGCACACCTGAGATCAACCTTCAAGAAGGCACTGAATCTGTCACTAGAGGATCAGCAATGGGAAGGCAACCCTCCCAGTGCGACTGGGAGGATAGGGTGCCAAAGCAAGGCAGGTAGTTACCTGCATTTCTGTCATCGGTTTGGCTTCCAGTGGATTAGTCAAGAGGATTGTCCCTGAACGTTTGAGAGGTGGTGGGAGCTCAAGACCCCAAGTTCATTGAAGCAGCAGTGCAGTGGGACATCCTGGCAGACTCCTCCCGTAGACCAGCTCCTCCCAAAGAGCACAAACAGTCCCACTGGGACAAACCGATCATGGAAAAATTTCCAACACAATGCTCACCAACGCTTCAGGAAAGGACAAGCTCGTCTCCACGGTGAAGGCACCACCTCAGGAGATTTCCTTCTTGCTGTTCCCAATTCCTCTGGGGACTCGGGCTCGACCCACAGGCCATTCGGATTGGTGTTGCTCTTGCCTAGCCGCCCCATACTCACCGAACATAGGTGTATTTGCGGGAGGGCGACGGCTGACCAATTCGGACTTCATGGTCTAGTGTGTCACACATCAGAAGGGAAGTATGCTAGACATGAGGGGGTCAATGACATCATAAAGAAAGCCTGCCACAGCCCGTTGCCCAGCTCAACGGAACCCCAAGTGCAGAGGTCTGATGGGTCAAAAGCGTCCTGATGGAGCCACCATGCTACCCTGGAAGGATGGTAAGCAGATTGCGGGGCTACACCTGTGCTGCCACATTGGCAGACACCTACCTGCCACACTCCTTAGCCGAAGGGGTGGAGCTGCCCGCCACAGGAGACCCAGAAGACCCGCAAATATGAAGACCTTCCCTCTTGCTATAACTTCATCCCAATAGGGTCCGGAGACCCATGGAGCATGGGGCAAGTGTGCTCTAAAGTTTCCAAGGAGCTGGGTGGAAAACTCATCATAGAAACCAAGGACCACAGGGCGACCAGCTTCCTGTTTCAGAGACTCAGTGTTGCGATCCAGAGGGAAATGCCTGCAGTATTCTGGGCACGCGCCCCCTGCCGGGAGTTGGATGAAGTATTTGACATGTAGCTCTGAGTTGTTATCTATGTTGTTTTACTCCCATTGTATTTTGTATTTTGTCTTGAAATAAAGTTTGTATAAAAAAAAAATGGGGTAGTAGGGGAAGTGGAATATTCAATGGCTTGAAAGAAATCTAAATATTCTTCCTTTAAGTCTTTTATCCACTTCTCCGAGGCAATGGGTCCCACAATTGACACTAGAGGTGGACCCCATCCTATATAAAATATATATATATATATATATATATATATATATATATATACATATATATGTACATAGTATTGTAACCACGAACGAGTGGTATTTAATTAATAACAACACTGCGATAGCCGGAGGCTCGAAACCCCTGTTATTTAGCCTGCCTCATGGTTAGCGAAAATTCACGAAAATTCGTAAAAATATATATATATATATATATATATATATATATATATATATATATATATATATATATCTTCTTCTTTCAACAAACCGGCCATATCCCACTGGGGGCAGGGTGACCCAAAAAGAAAAAGAAAATTTATCTTTTTAACTTTAGTAATGTATACAGGAGAAGGGTTACTAGCCCCGGATCCAGGCATTTTAGTCTTATCTCACAACACTCATGGCCTCAGAGGAGCTTGGGCTTGATTGACCTGAGCGTCGGTAGCTGATGGAAGAAGGGTGGGTAAGGATAGAAATATGGGAAAAAGGGTTTGGGGAAGGGAGGAGGGGAATATACAGGTGAGTGGCCCTCCACTCTGGGCACATGTGCAGAGAAACTGCAGGCGATGTTGATCGGTGTGTGTGATGCTGGGGCGAGTTGTAGCAGCTGATGAGGCGGGAGTAGGTGGACTGCAGGAGGCTGCAGGCGGCGGTGGAGAGGCACAGAAGGCAGCTGAATTAGGGTCGATTAATATTGTAGGAGAAATCACTGATACATTCCATTGACGAGTGAGGCGAACTGTCATGGAGATAAAGGAAATAAACATGAACAAGAACTAGTAAGAAAATAGAAGAAAACCCAGAGGGGTGTGTATATATATATGCTTGACATGAATTTTTGTGTGACCAAAGTGCAAAAAACAAGACATACCTGAAATCTTGCATGTTTATGAGACAGAAAAAAGACACCAGCAATCCTACTTATGTAAAAATTACAGGCTTTCGTCTTACACTCACTTGGCAGGATGGTAGTATCTGCCTGGGCGATTGCTGTCTACCAACCTACTACACTCGCCAGCCAGGTTCGAACCCATGTTGTACTGGTTCGTCATTGTGAGCGAGAACCATGACGCCTTTACCCACAGGACCACCTAATCCTACAAGAACAAAGCACACAGCACAAAGCTTGCTGTGTCACCTTGATCCGAGGACATACGGAGGTGTGGGGCTTTCAAGATAATTTCCTTCCCTTCACCTCTGTTTGGTGTACTAGCCTACGAGCAGTATTTATATATTATTGTAACCAAAGAACGGATATTGATCAATAACAACACTGCGCTGCCAGGTTCGAACCCATGTTGTACTGGCCCATACAACATCGGTCAGTACACCAACGGGCCAGTACAACATGGGTTCGAACTCTGGCTAGCGCATTGTTATGATCAATACCACTCGTTCGTGGTTACAATAATATATATATATATATATATATATATATATATATATATATATATATATATATATATATTTTTTATATTTATTTATTTATTTATTTATTTATTTATTTTTTATTTTTTATAATATTTTGGCTCCAGAGGAAGACCGCCATTTTACTGATTAAGGGAAGAAAATTAGTTTATTCAGTAAATCAGTGAATATTAGTCTCAACATTGAGAATAAATAACTGAATTGTATTAATATTAAATAATTTAAAGCTAATCTAAATTCATGTTCAGTGGAATTAGGTTTATTATATGAAGGTTAAGTGAGTATCTTAAATTGTTTTTGGGACCAAACTTGGGTACTAAAGTTTCTAGGTAGTGATTCTCAGTTATATGAAAATAATTGTCTTCTTGGTGAGGCGGGTTACACTCAGTTTCTTGTAGGTGAATCAGGTCATTTTCACTTTCACCTAGGTCAGCTAGGTGATGCTCGGTACCTCCTGGATGAGCTGTGTGATCCTCAGCAACGCCTAGGTGAACTAGGTATCGCTCAGAACCACCTAGGTCAGCTAGGTGATGCTCGATACCTCCTGGATGAGCTGTGTGATCCTCAGCAACGCCTAGGTGAACTAGGTAGCGCTCAGAACCACCTAGGTCAGCTGGTGATGCTCAGTACCTCCTGGATGAGCTGTGTGATCCTCAGCAACGCCTAGGTGAACTAGGTAGCGCTCAGAACCACCTAGGTCAGCTAGGTGATGTCGGTACTTCCTGGATGAGCTGTGTGATCCTCAGCAACGCTAGGTGAACTAGGTAGCGCTCAGAACCACCTATTCAGCTAGGTGATGCTCAGTACCTCCTGGTTGAGCTGTGTATCCTCAGCAACGCCTAGGTGAACTAGATAGCGCTCAGAACCACCTAGGTCAGCTAAGTGACAATTGGTACCTCCAGATTACCTGGGTGAAGCTCATTGCCTCCTAGGTTAGCTTCCTGACAACTGGCACCTCATGTTTATGCTTGGCACCATTTTACCTGCACCATTTCATTCGAATCAAAAATAACAAATTAAATATAAACAAAATTATGTGATGTAGTGGAAAGATTTAGTCACGCGACAGCCGGATGCAGTCATAGGATGTTCTGAACCTCTGACTCCAACACTAAGCTCGTCCTTCCTAACAAAAGTATCAAGTGGTGCTTTTATAATGCACAAACTTATTTAATTCAAAGGGGTGATCGATTTTCCAGCCCAAGATATTGCCAACCTGTTGCACTAGCCACTGGGCTTCATTCATAACAGTTTTGGTAGTCGAACTGGAATATACCTATAAAAGTTCGTAAGTTGGTCGCAGTTGTGGTCATACCAAGTCTTCACAGTAAATCTGATTGTCATTATACTCAAATAAACCGCTAATGAGAGAGAGAACTTATCACGACGTTTCGGTCCAAGACGTCGTGATAAGCTCCTCTCTCCATGTGTGGGTTCTACGTGATTGTTCCAGTCATAGTATTATGCCTTTCTGTTGTTTCTGATTGGTATTCCTTATGTCCATGAATTGGCTATATTGGCTTTGAGGAGGAATGGCAAACTGTCCCAAAAAACTGTGGGACTTGCAAAAAACCAATTAAAAGTACTTTATGTATTGAAAATTATTTTAAAAGGGGCCCCTGTGCTGAAGTGCGGGCCTGAACCTTCGGGCCCCTGTCCTGCACGGCAGGGATTGGAGTGTCGTCCATTCTTCCATTTTTTTTAAATAAAATTAAAATTACTGGCGGGTGTATTGTGTTAGGGGTTACCTATTTAAATTTCCCTAATGTATTTTATTAGGGGAACTTTTTGGGAAATTGCAGTGTTTTTCCCTTTTTTCCCCCAATTAACCTTGTTATTAATTTTTTGTTCCTTTAAAATTTCCCAAAATTTACGAAAATTGGACGGTCTATGAATTTTGGTGTGTGTCGGGTTTGGGAAACCTCAGTGTACTGTGCTAGTGTACTGTGCTAGTGTACTGTGCTAGTGTACTGTCTAGTGTACTGTGCTAGTGTACTGTGCTATTTACTGTCTAGTGTACTGTTTAGTGTACTGTGCTATTTCCCTTCATGTCTGTGCTAGTGTACTGTCTAGTGTACTGTGTTTTAGTGTACTGTCTAGTGTACTGCCCCTAGTGTACTGTGCTAGTGTACTGTCTAGTGTACGGGCTAGTGTACTGTGCTGGTGTACTGTGCTAGTGTACTGTGCTAGTGTACTGTGCTAGTGTACTGTGCTAGTGTACTGTCTAGTGTACTGTGCTAGTGTACTGCTTACGCCGTTTAAAAAGGCTGTTTTTAAACGAAGGTGGAATCCCCCAAGAATACCACAGGAATGGTTTTTCACTCAGAACAGCGAAGGTTGAGTAAAGGACGATATGAATGCGTAGACCCCGTGGCTTGCTGGGTTATTCCAGACAGCTGGGTTGTCTTGCTGGCTTAGTATAGCCCTTTTCCCACACAGGTTGACTGGTTTAAATTTTGGGAACAATTAGCCAGCAGGGTAGAAGGCTGGCTTAATGCTAGGATGATTTGGGACAGGTAGATGGTTTGGGAGTCGGGTTTGGGACACAGGGCACCTCCCCTCACAAACTGGCTTATCTCGTCCTTAATTTGAAAAACCCTGCCTACCCCTCGTAGGTTGTAAAAAATAATAGGGAAAAAATAAAAAAGGGGGGGAAAAAGTGATTTTTTGACAATTTGCCCCGCAAAAATTTATCAAAAAGACAGATCTCCGGGAAAAAGGAAACATGGAGATATAAAAAGGGTACAGTCGGGTGGAGAATGTTGGTAAATGGGGAGTTTTAAAAAAGATTTTTAACTACCCAACTATTTTTTAAGACTCAATGCACCCTTTCTCCACCTGCCCAGCTTTCTCCACCTTTCCCCATATATTCCATGTTCTCATTTTCCGGGTAGATCTGTCTGTGACTGATAAACCCCACTGCGTGGGGCGTTGTCAAAAGGATCCTTTAAACTGCTTATGTGTTTATTTTTCCATTGGGGTTTATTTTTATACCATTTTATTTCCAACAAAAAATTTAATAAAAACACTTAGCTGACTAGAAATATTGTAGGCAGGCTGACGGATGTTGACTTGGTTTTTGGTAGCGTGGGGAGTAGACACTGGGCACCCACGGTACACCCAAAATGCCGGCTGGTAAAATCTATCTCTTTAAATCACCGTTTAAACTCGACAGACACACTCCACTGCTGACCTCGCCAATATTTGTCACAGTCGTCAAGCACATCAAGAAGTGTCCCCCCGATCCCCGTTGGGGAGGGGAATTTATAGTCTTACAATAACACCTCTACTCTTTCACGATGCTTGCTCATGGGGTTTTTCAACGACCCCCTAAACTTGCCCTTGCTTCAGCTGAAAGACCTGCTTGCAGGTCAAATTCCAACTATCCTTTCGTTTAAAGATTTCCCTTTTTAGTTGTCTGCACCGACAACCTTGAAGCATAAAACTGACCGACGACACTGCAAAGAAGACACTATATGACCGACAACCCCTCATCTCCCTTTTACCCCCACCCGGCGAAACTTTCTGCTTTTGTGAAACGTCTGGACAAAATTTTTAACAACCCAATCGATAGAGGACCTGAAGGCTTCAATTGGAGAACAAAACTCCTGGGCTTCGATTGACAACATAACAAAATTCCCAATGCAACATCAATGTTAAAAGTCACCTTCACAGACATCGATATGGCAAATAGAGCACTGTCAGATTTCCAGCCATCTCATACTACCCCATACACCCACGACAAATAGAACCAGAACGTTTCGCCCACGTTTTCCCTGCTGGAACTGCTACTCTTACCTTCACTCCCCCCCACCAATCCCTATTAAGGACAAGAAATTCTGCTCCAACCAGAAAAAAAGGGGAAGATTTCAAAACTTGTCCCACCACCAATGCCACTCCTACCTGCCCCCCAACTGTAAGGGCACTCACCTACCCCTTTCCTTTAACTGTAAGGGCACTCACCATACCCTTTTCCCCAACTGTGGGGGACTCACCATACCCTTGCCTCAACTGTAAAGGGGACTCACCCTTCCCTTTCTGCAAAATGTCCTCTAAAAAAGAAATCCTCAATAAAAAACCCAAAAAAGATGCAAAGAAAAAAAGCCAAAAATCGGGGACTTTTCCCTAAACCCAAAAACAGTCAGACTCAAAAAAATAAGCAACAAACAGTCTTCCCCAACTTCAAACTCCCCTTTTACCCCCGACGCGGCCCCCCTCCAAGGTGGAAAAAAAACACATAACAGTATGGAAAAATAAACACATAATGCAAATATAATGTGATCCTCATGTTACTCATTTTCCAGGTAAAATCTGTCTGTGACTGATAAAGCCCACTGCGTGGGCGAAACGTTGTCAAAAAGGATCACATTTAAAAAAAGAACATAAGAAAGGAGGAACACTGCAGCAGGCCTGTTGGCCCATACTGGCAAAGGGCCTTCACAATCCGTCCCCCTAACAGAATATTTGCTCAACCCAATTTTCAATGCTACCCAAGAAATGCTTTTTACAATTCTCCCACTCCCTGGGGAGTCCCACTTCCCAACCCCCCAAATCATGAATTTATCTAACCTAAATTTGAAACTACCCAAAGGGCCTAGCCTTAATAACCCTACTAGGCAGACTGTTCCACTCATCAACCACCCTATTTCCAAACCAATACTTTCCTATATCCTTTCTAAATCTAAACTTATCTAACTTGAATCCATTATTGCGGGCCTCTTGGGGAGATATCCCCAAGACCTTATTTATATCCCCTTTGTTAATACCCATTTTACTTGATACCTTCCGATCATGTCTCCCTCATTCTACGCCCTTTCAAGTGAATGTAATTTTAGGGTCTTCAATCTTTCTTCGTAAGGAAGATTTCTAATGCTATGTATTAATTTAGTCATTTACGCTGAATGTTTTCAACGAATTTATGTCCATTCTGTAATATGGAGACCAGAACTGAGCTGCGTAATCTGGGGTGGGGCCCTTTACTAATGATGTATAAAGCTGTAATATAACCTCGGGACTTCTGTTGCTAACACTTCTTGATATAAACCCCAGAATCTATTTGCCTTATTACTCCTTAGGCATTGCTGTCTTGGTTTAAGGTTGCTGTTACCATCCCCCCCCAAGTCCTTCCCCCCAATCTGTATGGCTAAGTTCTACGTTATTTAACTTATAAGTGCTTGGGTTATGGACACCCCCGAGCTTCAAAACCCTTTTGCATTTATCTACATTGAACTGCATCTGCCACTTTTCTGACCACGAATTAAGTTTGCCCTAAATTTTCCCTGAAGTTCTATGACATCTATGTTTGAATCAATTATCCTACCTATCTTCGTGTCGTGGGCCCGAATTTCTCAAAATACTAAAATTTCCCCTCATCAAGGTCATTGATATATATTATAAATAAAAATGGGCCTAAGACTGATCCCTGTGGAACCCCTTTTCAAGTCCCCATTCGGTTTTAACCCCATTTATGCAAAATCCTGCTTCCTATTGGTGAGCCATGACTCGATCCATGAAAAAGCATTTTTCCCCCCAATGCCATGAGCTGCCACTTTTTTTTAACAGTCTCGGGTGCGGTACTCATCAAAAGCCTTACAAAAATCTAAATAAACAATATCGAATTCTTTATCGTGACCCAACAGCCTAAAAAGCTTTACTGAAGAAGGTTAATAAATTAGATGGAAAGGAACGGCCCTCGTGAATCCATGCTGGGTATCATTAATCAAATTATGGTTATCTAGAGGGCTTCTAATAATATCAGCTATAATTGACTCTAGTAATTTGCCTACAATTGAGGTAAAGGTTATTGGGCTTTTTTTTAACTGCTTATGTTTTTTTTTTCCATTGTGTCGGTTTTTTATACCATTTATTTACATAAGCAGTATAAGGGATCCTTTATTGACAACGTTTCGCCCACGCAGGGCTTTATCTGGTCACAGACAGACCCACCTGGAAAATGAGTAACATGAATATATTAAGTAACAAACCCCAGGCCCTGATGAACTGTATGAAAGGGGGTTCAAAAGGAATGAAAAGAGGGGGCTTAGCAAACCTATCCCAATCTTTTCAACATATCCCCTGCAAACGGGTGGTGCCAGATAAGTGGAAAATTGAAAATGTAATACCTATTTTCAAAGCAAGGAGACAGGTCCTTAGCTTCGAACTATAGACCAAAAAACCCTAACCTCCATAGGGGGAAAATTTATGGAATCAATAATTGCCGAGGAAACCGTAGCCATCTTAAAAAGCATAAATTAATCAACGAATCTCGGCACGGTTTTAAAAAAGGGCTTTCCCTTGCCTTACAAATTTAATAACTTTTTTCACTAAGGTTTTTGAGCAGGTAGATCATGGTAATGAATATGATATTGTGTATAGGGACTTCAGTAAGGCTTTTGATAGAGTTCCACATCAGAACTATTGAGAAAAATTTAAAAAGGCACACGGAATAGGGGAGAATTTTTCCTGGATGGAGGCATGGTTGAAAAAAGGGGCAGCAGGGGTTTGCATAAAGGGGGAGAAATCAGAGGGGGGAAGCGTCACAAGTGGTGTTCCACAGGGGTCAGTATTGGGCCCCTTGTTGTTCACAATCTACATAAACGACATAGATGAGGGAATAAATAGCGACAAAACAAGTTTGCCGATGACCCCAAAAAATGGGCCCGTCCAATTCATTCAAATGAGGACATTAGAGCACCCCAGGAAGATTTGAATAGACTGAAAAAATGGGAAGTGGCAGATGCAGTTTAATAGATAAATGAAAAGTTCTAAATATTGGGCAGGACAATAACCATGCCACATATAAACTAAATAATGTAGATCTTAATACACTGATTGCGAAAAGGATTTAGGAGTTCTGGTTAGCAGAAAATCTAAAACCAAGACAGCAGTGCATAAGTGTTCGAATAAAGCAAACAGAATCCTTGGCTTCATATCAAGAAGCATAAATAATAGGAGTCCTCGGGTTGTTCTTCAACCTATATATCCTTGGTTAGGCCTCATCTAGATTATCTGAAAGTTTTGGTCACCGTATTACAGAATGGATATAAATGCTCGGGAAAACGTACAAAGGAGGATGACTAAGTTGATTCCGTATCAGAAATTTTCCCTTTTATGAGGATAGACTGGGGCCCTGAATCTGCACTCTCTAGAAAGGCGTAGAATTGGGGGGATATGATTGGGGGTATATAAATGGAAAACAGGAATAAATAAAGGGGATGAAAATACGGGGGTTAAAAATATCTTGTATTGGGACTCGAAGCAATGGCTTTAAGTTGGAAAAATTCAGATTCAGAAGGGATATAGGAAAGCATTGGTTTGGTAATAGAGTTGTCGATAGTGGAACAAACTCCCGAGTACAGTTATAGAGGCTAAAACGTTGTGTATTTTTAAAAAATAGGCTAGAAAAATATGAGTGGGTGCGGGTGGGGGGAGTGTGACCTGACTAGTTTGTGCTACTAGGCCCGATGCCGTGCTCCTTCCTTTAGTGAATGTAACCTGACCTGGGTTGGGTCAGGGCATTGGCTTCCCCGGCGGGAGATTTGGGACCTCCCTCGCATGGGCCAGTAGGCCTGCTGCAGTGTTCCTTTTTTTCTTATGTTTTTAAAATGAAACAAATTTTAAATTTTATTGGTAACGTTTTTTTCCCCGGGGTTTCCCAAGAAGTTTGAAAAAAAAGCCCTGAAACAAAACCTTCCTAATTTTTTTAATTAAATTTGTTTTCCTTTTCTTAAATATTTCCGGAAATTTTAAATTTATTACAACATAATATAAAAGGGATAAACAGGGGGAGAATGCTTGGGGGGGGAGAATCCCTGCATGTGACAGTCTAAAAGTAGGGGATATTTTAAAAACCCTTTGTGTGACAAAGAACCTGCAGTGTTCCATTCTTGAGTTTTTATTTGGGGTAGCGGTTTAAGAAGTTTCTTTGGGAATAGGTTCAGCTATGTTTTAGAAGCCGTTGTTCTGGTTGAAGTTGTTGAATATACAGATGGTGATGATTCTGGATTCTTCGGACGGTTTTCTTTCTGGCGATGAGGGCTTGCGTTTCTGTAGTTGATTAAATGGTTGTGTAAATTTTTGGTGTTGAACACAGGCATTTCTTGAGTCGTCAGATCTGCCTGCGTACTGGTGTTCTGAAATGCGTGTTTGGAGGTCTCTGGATGTTTCGCCCCACGTATAATTTGCTGCAGCCATTACAAGGGATTGTGTATACCCCCGCAGTGGATTGGGAAACTTTTCCTGTTTTGTTACTGGTAATGTCCTTGGTGGTGGTGGATGTGGGGGGTTTGGGTACTCGGAATGAGGTATTAGAAAAAAAGTTGGAAAAGGTTTGGAAATGGAGTTGGTGGGGAGGGGCTATGATCTCTTCTCAACAGTGTCTTCTCTGGGTGTGTTGGGAAAATGTTTAATGCCCCTCGTCTGCAGCTCTAAGAAAGGGCGAGGATAGTGAAGTTTTGGAAAAAATTGCTCAATTGGGGGATTCTTCTTCGGGAACTCAATGCTGCAGATTCTAATTTTGCGCAGGGAAAAAAACCTATAATTACAACCCCGTTTAGTTTTGGTGTCGTGGTGAGAAAGGGGGAAGATCGTGTTGATTGGTAGGTTTTCGATAGACTTTAAAAAGAAGTTCATGGTCAGCTTTTCAGAGAAGAACATCAAGGAAAGGAAGAGTGTTGTCGACTTCTTCTTCTAGTGTGAACTGGATTGATGGTGACCTGGTTGGGGCTTGTGTTGGAGAGCTTGAACGTTGAAGCGTCTGGGAGTTATGATGAGAATTTCGTCAACATAACGGGCCAGGTGACAGAAGAGGGAAAAATAGTGAAAAACGCTCGGCTTCCAAATCTTCCATATATGGTTCGCAGGGACGGGGGCCAAAGGGGCGATCCCATGGGTAGTCCAAAAAATTTGCTGAAAGAGTTGATTTTCAGAAAGAAACATGTAAAGCCCCACATAGTTCAACACTTTAAGTTTGACGGTTATGTTATGTTGACGACATTCTCATCATAAGTCCCAGACGCTTCAACGTTCAAGCTCTCTAACACAAAATCAACCAGGTCGAGCCATCAATCCAGTTCTTCTCTGCAAAGCTGACCATGAACTTCGTTTTAAAGTCTATCGGAAAAACCCACCAATCAAAACGATCTTCTCCACTTCTACTCTCACCTCGACACCAAAAAATAAACGTGGTGTAATTATAGGTTTTTTCCTGCGCGCACTCAAATCTGCAGCAGTGAGTTCCTCGAAGAAGAATGCACCTATTGGAAGTTTTTTTCCCCAAATTCATTATCCTCTCACTTCATTAGAGACTGCAGACGACGGGCATTAAACATCTTCAACACACCCAGGGGAAGACACTGCTGAGAATAGATACATAGTCCTCCTCACCAACTCAATTTCCCAAAAACGTTTCCAACATTTTTTTTAATACCTCATTCCAGTATCTACCCCCCATCCCCCCCATCAAAGACATTACCAGTAACAGAAGGACCCCCCTTCAACCACTGGGGGGATACAATTCCCCTTTTAAGGCTGCAGCAAATTTATGTCGGCGAAACATCCCGGGGACCTCCCCAAAAACGCATTTCAGAACACCAGTACGCAGGCAGATCTGAGACTCAAGAAATGCCTGTGTTCAAACCGAAAACACACAACCATTTTTAAACAACTACAGAAACGCAAAAACTCATCGCCAGAGAATACAACACTCAACCGAAGAATCCTGGAATCATCACTTATCTGTTTTCCAACAACCCAAACCCGAACAACGGCTCCCCACAACATAGCTGAACCTATTGCCAAGAAACTTCCCAACGTTCCCCCATAGAACTCAAAAATGGAACACTGCAGGTCCTTTAAAAAAACACAAGGTTTAAACTATCACACTACTTTTTTGACTGTCACATGCAGCATTCTCCCCCCTGACCCAGCATTCTCCAACCCGACTATATCCTATATATATTCATGTTACTCATTTTTCCCGGTAGATCTGTCTTTTGACTAGATGCCCACCGCGTGGGGGGAAAAATTGTCAATAAAGGATCACATTATACTGCCAAGGGGTTTATTTTTTCCCTTGTGTCGGTATTTTATACCATTTATCCCCATCCCAAAGGGGCTGTACTGCATGTTTTTATGCCCACATGCACAACGTTGCCGTTCCTGGAACTTTCAAACACATCCATTAAGAACTTTTTCAAACTAAACAACATGCCCGAGTTTTACCTTCCCTGCCTCTCCACTTTCTGCAGATATAATTAAATACACCAGGAATCAATGAACATCACTATGCCTGCCACACCATCTCCACCCGTCTGTGACGTCACCGCACTTCCAACCATTATAAAACCCCCATCTAGCCAGAATACTAACCAACCATCACCCTCCTTCCCTCAAACATCCACATTATCTCTGCACCTGCCCAAAACGACAAAAGATACTACCAATACCATTACAGCTGAACAACCTGAATACTCTGAAGAATCCTCAAGCGAAGATGAAGAAGATGAAATACAAGGAAAAAATAATATAGTTATTGCCCCCTCAAACGACTTGCTTTCTACACCACCTCTGCTTATGGCGACGAAATGTACACAAAAGAAATTATCCAAAACTTAAAAAAATGGAATAGTAAAATTTCTTGCATAGCACCTTATGTATGTGACCTTGAACAAGTACTAAGTGAACTTCAGCCTCCCCAGAAGACCTTTTGTATACAATCGAACTATTCATTACTAACAACAGAAATTTAAAAATAAATAAAAAATGGTCAACCATATTAAAAAAGTCAAAATTGAAATTGAAATTTTTAACTAATCTCAGGGAAAATACTTCCGCCAATTAAAATAAGTTAAACAACTGCCTCGACCTGAGTTCCCGCGCACCTGACGCCCAGCCAGTTTTACATGATCCAGCCCTTTTACAACAAACCAGGGCACTGCAGACAACCCGGTCTCTCTACAATGCCCTCGTCATCGCCTCACAACGCCTCGCTGCTGGGTTTAACCCTGCCCCTTTTTTCTTCGACTCAATGATATTCCTCCCCATTTACCATTCTTCGCCCGTCCACACATCATCACTCGCCCGCTTGTGGGGTCTTACCTGGGGTATTCGTTCGTTCGTTCTCGACAGATTTACGGGCCCCCGCTGGCACCATTTATCGTGATGGGTTCGAGGAGATAAAGGTAGCCAATGGAAACACTAGGATGGTTGGTAACTGGTATATTAACGGTCTGT
>WNWK01040763.1:0-16806 GCA_009830355.1 Cherax destructor
GTCAGTATACGAATCTATTCTCAATAAAGGTCCAATTCTACAGGTAGTTCTTAGCTTGGATTTTGCATAGGAATAGAAATATTTTGTTTTTTTTGCAATATCCTGTATGGCTCTTTGTTCCCTTTGTACTTCTTCTGTTAGGTATGACATCTTAAGTTTTTGCTCTAATTCAGTGATCTCTCGGTTAAGGCTATCTCTCCTCTGTTGCAACATATTTGTGTTTTTCAACAATTCAGTAACCCGTTTTCTTCTCCTGTACCATCTCCTACGCTCTCTCTCTATATCTGATCTTCTTCTGGGTTTCCTCAATGGTACGTGCTTCATACATACCTTGTATGCTTCTGTATTCAGCTTCTCTAGGCACTGGTGGGGATTTAGGGTGCTCATGTCTGATTCCCATGATATGTCTGATAGCTCTTGGTTTATTCTTTCCCAGTCAATTATATGGTTATTAAAATTAAACTTACTGAACATCCCGTCTCTAACATTAGTGCCGCAGTTTCCTAACCCTGAGTTAATACTCGTTTGAACTTCTATGATGTTATGGTCAGAGTATATTGTTTTTATAACTGTTATGTCTCGGATTAATTCCTCGTTGTTTGTGAATATCAATAATACCCACACCTATAATACCAGCACTATAATACTACACCTATAATACCAGCACTACAATACCAGCACAATAATACCAGCACTATAATACCAGGATCAAATTAACGATTTACTGAAGCTCAAATCCGATAATACAATTTATATACAATATGTATATAAATAGATGTATATATTATGTTCATAAGATATATATTTGATCACCAGAAATATATGTATGTCAGACGTGTGTGTGTACGTGTGTGTGTGTACTCACCTAGTTGTGGTTGCAGGGGTCGAGTTATAGCTCCTGGCCCCGCCTCTTCACTGGCCGCTACTGGGTCACTCTCCCTGCGCCATGAGCTTTATCACACCTCTTTTTAAAGCTATGTATGGAGCCTGCCTCCACTAGATCACTTCCTAAACTATTCCACTTCCCGACCACTCTGTGACTGAAGAAATACTTCCTAACATCCCTGTGATTCATCTGAGTCTTCAACTTCAAACTGTGTCCCCTTGTTGCTGTGTCCCATCTCTGGAACATTCTGTCTTTGTCCACCTTGTCAATTCCTCTCAGTATCTTATATGTCGTTATCATGTCCCCCCTATCTCTCCTGTCCTCCAGTGTCGTCAGATCGATTTCCCTTAACCTCTTCTCGTAGGACATACCCCTTAGCTCCGGGACTAGTCTTGTTGCAAACCTTTGCACTTTCTCTAGCTTCTTTAAGTGCTTGGCTAGGTGTGGGTTCCAAACTGGCGCTGCATACTCCAGTATGGGCCTAACGTACACAGTGTACAGGGTCCTGAACGATTCTTTGTTAAGATGTCGGAATGCTGTTCTTAGGTTTGCTAGGCGCCCATATGCTGCAGCAGTTATTTGGTTGATGTGCGCCTCAGGAGATGTGCCTGGTGTTATACTCGCCCCAAGATCTTTTTCCTTGAGTGAGGTTTGTAGTCTCTGGCCCCCTAGGCTGTACTCCGTCTGCGGTCTTCTTTGCCCTTCCCCAATCTTCATGACTTTGCACTTGGTGGGGTTGAACTCCAGGAGCCAATTGCTGGACCAGGCTTGCAGCCTGTCCAGATCCCTTTGTAGTTCTGCCTGGTCCTCGTCCGATTGAATTCTTCTCATCAACTTCACATCATCTGCAAACAGGGACACTTCGGAGTCTATTCCTTCCGTCATGTCGTTCACAAATACCAGAAACAGCACCGGTCCTAGGACTGACCCCTGTGGAACCCCGCTCGTCACCGGCGCCCACTCTGACACCTCGCCACGTACCATGACTCGCTGCTGTCTTCCTGACAGGTATTCCCTGATCCATTGTAGTGCCTTCCCTGTTACCCCTGCCTGGTCCTCCAGCTTCTGCACTAATCTCTTGTGTGGAACTGTGTCAAACGCCTTGTGTGTGTGTGTACGTGTGTGTGTACGTGTGTGTGTACGTGTGTGTACGTTGTGTGTGTGTACGTGTGTACACCTGTGTGTGTGTGTATGTACAGAATTCGTGAAAAATTGAGCATTAAATCGACTGTAACATTAGGTGAGTGTTAGTTGAACCTACCAGCATCAGCGAGGTCAAAAGCTCAGTGCCCCAAGGCACTGTCCTGGCACCTCTGCTGTTTCTCATCCTCATAGCAGACATAGATAAAAACACCCAGCACACTTTTGTATCATCATTTGCAGATGACACTAAAATAAGCATGAAAGTCACTACGGTAGAGGACACTGAAAAATTACAGGAGGACATAAGCAGGGTCTTCCAATGGGCAGTGGAGAACAACATGACGTTCAATGGTGATAAGTTTCAGCTGCTTAGGTATGGAAAAAATGAAGAACTCAAAAGGAACACTATATACAAAACGCAAGAGGGTCACCACATAGAACGAAAGGAACACGTAAAGGACTTGGGAATAATTATGTCTGCTGATCTGTCGTTTAAAGACCATAACAAGACAAAGATCACAACAGCCAGGAAGATGACGGGGTGGGTATTGAGAACTTTCAAAACAAGGGAAATAATGCCGATGGTGACACTATTCAAATCGCTAGTGCTCCCTCACTTAGAATACTGCTCAGTGCTGACGGCCCCGTTCAGGGCAGGAGAAATAGCAGAGCTGGAACAAATCCAGAGATCGTTTACGGCTCACATTGAGCCATTGAAACATCTAAATTATTGGGAACGCCTTCAAGTCTTGAACATGTACTCATTGGAGCGGAGGAGAGAGAGATACATGATAATATATACATGGAAAGTACTTGAGGGCCTGGTCCCAAATCTGCACACTGCCATAACAACATACTGGAGTGAGAGATATGGGAGAAAGTGTAAAATAAACCCAGTGAGGAGCAGGGGTGCGGTGGGGACAATACGGGAGCACTGTATTAACATCCGGGGTCCCAGACTATTCAACATCTTACCAGAAGATATCCGAAACACGGCTGGAACCAGTGTAGAAGCCTTCAAGAGGAAACTGGACAAATATCTTCACCAGGTGCCAGATCAACCAGGCTGTGATGGATATGTGGGGCAGCGGGCCTCCAGCAGCAACAGCCTGGTTGACCAGGCAAGCACCAGACGAGCCTGGCCCATGGCCGGGCTCAGAGAGTAGATACTCTCGAAACTCTTCAAAGGTATATCAAAGGTAAAGGTACCTAGCATGGGCCAGTAGATCTACTACAGCTCGTGGCTCAACTGGTAGCGGCAACCGCTCTCACTCGAAGGGACTGGGGGTTCCATCCCCGGGCGAGTGGAAACGTCGAGCACGTTTCCCGCTGCTTCTCTACCCCCCGCAGCAGTAAGCAGGTACCTGGGTGTTGTAGCAGCCTGGTGTGGGTCGCATCCTGGGGAGGGTATTACCCACACTGTCGACCTGCTGGTGGTCCCATCACCCACACTGTCGACCTGCTGGTGGTCCCATCACCCACACTGTCGACCTGCTGCCCCTCATTAACATAACAGCTCTGGAGGGAGGTTAGGTCGAGGAGCGATTAAACTCAAGTTATAACTCGTATACCGCGTCCCGAGGCGGGGGCGTGGCACACACACACACACACACAGGAAACTATGAATCGACCGCTGCAACCACAATTAGGTGAGTACACACACCTCATAATCAACCCAAGTCAATTACATCACCCTAATTACACAATCCCTCATAAAACTGCAATTTTCAATCCCAACTTTCTTCCTCAACTCCAAATTCAACTTCAGCACGATAATGGTGACGTCAATACCATGAAGCTAACTTCTACCATTCCCATGAATTCAGAGAGGAAAATTTGGCTGCGTAAGGTGTGTAAAATGGTCCGGAACTGAGATACTGGAAGACATTAATGGTCCTTGGTCTTCCGTGGTCCTTTCATACCTGTTCGTGAAGCTGGTAGAGTCTGCCTCCAGGGATAGTTGGGGTTGAGACGGGAGTAGCGAGAGGAGGAGTAACAGAAGTAACGGTAGCGCTGGTAACAGGATCAGAGGCGTCATTAGCAAAACACAGACAGTGGTGCCAACATTATCCTCAACAACGCCACAACAGTAACTTCAACACCTTCAAAACAGTAATAACACTACAACGGTAACCACAACAACAATGCCATTAACCAAAACAGAACGATAACAGGAAATACAACAGAACTTCAGCGAATACAACAGAAACCACAACGCCAGTAACAACAGTAACCACAACAACGCCAGTAACAACAGTAACCACAACAACGCCAGTAACAACAGAAACCACAACAACGCCAGTAACAACAGAAACCACAACAACGCCAGTAACAACAGAAACCACAACAACGCCAGTAACAACAGAAACCACAACAACGCCAGTAACAACAGAAACCACAACAACGCCAGTAACAACAGAAACCACAACAACGCCAGTAACAACAGAAACCACAACAACGCCAGTAACAACAGAAACCACAACAACGCCAGTAACAACAGAAACCACAATAACGCCAGTAACAACAGAAACCACAACAACGCCAGTAACAACAGAAACCACAACAACGCCAGTAACAACAGAAACCACAACAACGCCAGTAACAACAGAAACCACAACAACGCCAGTAACAGAAACCACAACAACGCCAGTAACAACAGAAACCACAACAACGCCAGTAACAACAGAAACCACAACAACGCCAGTAACAGAAACCACAACAACGCCAGTAACAAACCACAAGAACGTCAGCAACAACAGTAACCACAACAACGCCAGCCACAACAGAAAAGGCCGGGGAAACAACAGAAGTGACCTCAAGCAGAAAAAAACCATTTAGGAAAACAGTGCGGCCTTCTCTCATTCTCTCTCACTCATGTCCATTCATCTCTTCCCATGTCAATCAATCATCACTTATCCTGTCCAACCCTCATCTCCTTTACCTGTCATTACCCTGATCACTTCACCTCTCCCTTGCATCTAGAGAGAGAGAGAGAGAGAGAGAGAGAGAGAGAGAGAGAGAGAGAGAGAGAGAGAGAGAAATCCTGAAAAATAGGTAAATCCCTGCGTGTCAGGAGTAATTGGAAAGGTGACACAGCTAGCAAATCCGCTAAGAGTAATGACAGAGAAAGCAATATGTTAGAGAGGCAGAACAGAGGGAATAGAAAAGAGAGAGAGAGAGGGGGGGGGGAAATTCATGGTTGTACGAGGGAATAATACCTAACAGAGGACTTAAGAGTCCTCACTGAGAAAAGGAGAGGAAATTAGAAGATAAAGGAAAGGCTAGAAGAAAGGGAGGAAGAGAAGAAATGAAGAGGAGAGAGGAAGAAAGAGAAAGGGTGAGGAAGGGGGATCGATGGCAGAGAAATAGGAAGGGAAAGAAAGGAAATAGGGGAGAGCAGAGAGAGAGAGAGAGAGAGAGAGAGAGGTTTATTAAAAAATATAAATTACAACTACACCTACAATCCCCTCTTCCACAACAACTACACCCCCTCTTCCACAACCCCCCTCTTCCACAACTACACCCCCGTCTTCCACAACTATACACACACCCTCCGGAGCTGTGACTGGGGGCCAGGAGTTGTGAATCGACCCCTGCAACCACAACTAGGTGAGTACACCCTCTCTCTCTCTCACACCCTCTGTCACAACAGTACGCCCTCCTCAATACCCACTCTTCACCCTACCACAAACATAACCTGATAGCTATATTATGCACCCTCCACCCATAGTGTGGTCGGTAGCCACAAGATAACGCAAGTACACAGTGGGTGTAGGGACACTGACCCATAGTTGTGTTGACTAAGCAAGGTTTGCTGTTTAAGAGGTTTTATTTATAAACGTTTTGCAAGTATTGGGAAATTCAGTGGGAAAACAGTGTAATCACCACAACAGTGGCAGCAATAATTCCACTGAAGCTTTATCAGTGGTTTAGGTACGTTGGTTAGAGCGGTTTAATAAACAAATAATGACAATAATAATGACTATTTATATCTACAAGTACATATAACTTAGACCATTGCTGACAGACCACATTTAACCACAATCACAATTAACCACAAACACACCTAATTAACGACAACACCTCATTAACTACAATCACACCTCATTAACCACACCCACACCTCCTTAACCACACCCACACCTCCTTAACCACACCCACACCTCCTTAACCACACCCACACCACATTAACCACACCCACACCACATTAACCACAACACACCTCATTAACCATACCCACACCACATTAACCACAACACACCTCATTAACCATACCCACACCTCATTAACCACAACCACACCTCATTAACCACAACCACACCTCATTAACCACAACCACACCTCATTAACCACAACCACACCTCATTAACCACAACCACACCTCATTAACCACAACCACACCTCATTAACCCCACATGTTCAATAACAACCAAAGTCTTCATGCTAGTTCACCAGCACTTGCCAGTAATAAGCCTCAATGGAAATACTGGTTTTCCTGCACTTGAGTCCAAATGTCACTGCAAGTAAGACAAATATGCAGGGGAAAGTTGTCTCACTGGGAAAGAACACTCAAGGGGAAATATGCAGTGTACTCGCCGAACTGTGGACTGGTGAGCCAGCGGAAGGACACGGTCAGTGGCGCGTCAGGAAACAATTGTCCTCTTTCCAAACCTTACCTAACCTAAGGGTGGTTAGTGCGTGGTTATTTGAATTAGTTGTTAACTTTGACAGGCCATTTTTGTTAGTTCAGTTTGTCAGGAAAAAAACACCTTTATCACTCACTCATTTACCCCTCAACAACTCAACAACTATAAATCACTTTTTAAAAATATGAAATATTCATATTTCATGGATTTTTCCTGTGATTTTTTTAAAATATAAAAATTATTTATAAATTTTGAAAAATCCAGACGTAGATCTTGGAAGACCCCAGTGGAAATAACAAGGATCCCAATGGAAGTGGACCCCTGGTTGTCTTCAAGAGGGAGCTGGACAGATACCTAAAGTCAGTGCCTGATCAGCCGGGCTGTTCGTACGTTGGACTACGTACAGCCAGCAGTAACAGCCTCGTTGATCAGGCCCTGATCCACCGGGAGGTCTGGTCATAGACCGGTCCGCTGGGACGTTGATACCCGGAATCCCCTCGAGGTAGGTAAATAAGTCAGTTTGTCTGACTTTTTAGGGGCGGGGGGTATCCTAGGTAATTTACACATGTTACTATGATAACTTGTGTAACAATATGTGTACCTGTACCTACACCCTCAACCCGGAGGGCACATAAGAAAGAAAAAGAAGATGAACGACACCCCCCACCAGGGGGGCCAACGCCGGGTTACCATCTGGAAAAGACCCGGGCCGGGACAAGACCGGCGGACCTACAACAACAACAACCTGTACCTAAATAAACTTAGCACGACCAGTTCAGTGGTGCCAGAACTGGGGTCAGGCCGCAGCACAACGATCTTATGTGGACACACTTGAAGGTTGGGTAGCCATCGGCCTTATAGCGAGACACAGCAGCAGCACAGACCGCTAGTTTATCTGTGGACTCAGTGGTGGTGTTACCGTGGCTGTGTGGGGGAGTTGGCTTTGAAAATAAACGGAGACTGTAGCTTTAAGAAGGAAATTTATCTGAGTTTATGTGGGGAGAATTGCATATAATAAGTGGGCAGTGAAATCCTCACAGATGAAGACCATGACACGTGGAGTGAATCAGTGGGGCGACGCCTGTGGAGACAATACCTGGAGAGGGTTTCGGGGGTCAACGCCCCCGCGGCCCGGTCTGTGACCAGGCCTCATGGTGGATCAGGGCCTGATCAACCAGGCTGTTACTTTTGACCGAACGCAACCCGACGTACGAACCACAGCCCGGCTGGTCAGGTACTGACTTAGGTGCCTGTCCAGCGCCTTCTTGAAGACATTCCATTCAACTTATTACCATCACGAAGTAGGGACATTCATTTAAGAAACTTTTCGCTAGCCAGTGGCTTCTTCAGTTCAATACAGAGAATAACAGTGAAAGATGAGGAGTTTGAGGTCATCAGTCCCTCAGCCTGGAGTCGATGTGTTCAGCAAATGCTGGAAGAAGTGGATTATATACCACAGTCAGGCGAGTAGAAGCAGGAGGCGGCGGAGTCACCAATGGACAAATCCACTAACATAACATAAGAATGGAGGAACACTGCAGAAGGCCTACTGGCCCATACAAGGCAGGTCCTTATCAAAACCACCACTACCTAAGAATTCACTCCTGCACCCACGACACCAATCAAACCCAGCCCCTCCCACTCATATATTTGTCCAATCTCTTTTTAAAGCCACCCAAGGTCCTAGCCTCTATCACCCTAATCGGAAGATTGTTCCACGCATCTACAACTCTGTTCGAAAACCAGTACTTGCCTATGTCCTTTCTAAATCTAAATTTATCCAATTTAAATCCGTTATTTCTGGTTCTTACTTGGTTCGATATCCTCAGTTAGTTCGATATCCTACTAGTGTAAGTAGATCATGGCTATAGGTTAAGCTGAGGGACTGATTACCTCAAGCCCCTCCTCATCTTCCACTGTTTTTCTCTGTATTGGACTGAAGAAGCCACTGGTTGGCGAAACGTTTCCTCAATAGAGATTCCCAAATGTTGCACAAGTGTCTCAGTCTTCAATTTGTCGGGTTTCAAAACCATTTGTACCCCATTCTGCCACCTCTTCTCTGACAAATCCTCTCTGATCCCATAAGGTACACTACGATCCTATTATTCCTACCTGCTTCCTCAAGTTTCTCCTTCAGTCTACTGCGAGGTAAAGTATTAAACACCTTTAATACATTAGCTCTAAGTTTAACAATGAATCATTACACCAAATCTGGAGTTCCTTACACATTTACTTTGTCATTTTCCTTACGAAGCGACCCACAACAAACACCCAGATGCCCATTTACTGATAGATGAACACAGACACCAGGTATAAGGAGACACTTTCCTTTCCCCGGTGATCGAACCCGGGAGCTATCGGATGTGCACAGAATAGCCTGATTAAATAGCTACAAGTCAATGTGAAGAGGAGAGTTCGTGGGATAGAAATGGCAAAAAGAAAAAACAAGAGGGAGATAGGATAGCACCGTTGGGTTTAAGGAGTGGAAGGAGCAGTGTAAAGGGGCAAACAGTGAAAGTAAGATGGTTAAGCATTAAGATACAAGTAGCAGGAACAATTCTGTAGAGAACATTTGGCTCTGTGTAGAGCTTTAACAAGTTGATAAAGCTTTATCAAGTTGATAAAGCTCTCCATACAGCCACTTGATGATCCGATAAAAAACTTTGTTTTCATTCTTGTTGGCGATACGCCATTGTAACCAAGGTGAATGAGCTCAGGAAACAGGGACGAATGGTTTATGGTAAGGGCTGGAGTAGACTGAGAAGGGGAGAAGAGGGGAAGGAAAGAAGAGGGAAAAGAGGGGAGTGGTTATTTCCCGAAATAAAAAGGTAGACTATCCCCATAATATGTAAATAAAACAATGTTTTTTTTTTACACAGAGTTTTACAGGTTTAAGTTACCTAATTTCATTTACAAGCTAAGAACTGTTACCTACGTCAGTTCATTTGGAAACCTTTTTATTTTTTAGACGTTTCGCCTGCCAGTGTTCATCACTGAAGTCCCTGGTGGGCGAAACGTCTTCACTATACATTACAATAAACCATGGCAATGTTCTATCATCTAACGATAACTATCAAAGAGGTAAATGTTTTGCATATACCTGGAGTGCAATAGTCTTTAGGCAGACGATGCAGCATCCCCCCCCCAAATGAAAGGCAAGGGCGCCATGGATACACTGAGACAACACAACAGCCTCCCACCAGATACCTAAAGTCAGTACCCGGGTTGTGGTTCGTACGTTAGATTGCATGCGTCCAACAGTAACAGCCTGGTTGGATCAGGCTCTGATCCACCGCGAGGCCTGGTTGAGGACCTGATGGCGGGGGCGTTGACCCCCCGGAACGACCTCAGGAAGAAGACTTTAAAGAATTATAACTGAATTCTTTACATTATCGTCTTGACTTTTTTACATAACCATCTTGTTACTTCACGATGTTTCAGTATTATTTATATACTAAAGAAGCTTCGTATTGGCTTCACAATATCGCATCTAAAACATTACATAGCCAACAGCTCAAAATCTCAATCATTATCATTATCAATTCTCGACTGATAACTACCTACGATGGAATGTCACTTGCCTCCAATTTGCGGTAGAAATGTTCAAAGTTTGTTCACCTCTGACACGAAAAAAAAGGCAGACACACTACCCCTTCATTTGGAGAATTTATATTCCTTTTTTTGAGGTGTTCAGTGAATACTCCCTCTTCTGAACCTTTCAATTTCATTCCTCCCTTCATTATGTACCTGCATGTTTCACCTTTTATGACCGACGAGTTCGTAATAAAAGATTAAAAAGACGTAATACGGACCCAAGGTGAAATATTCCAGCGACAAGCAGAGTGTGGGAAGGCAGCGGCCACAAGGGTCGAGGTGAGGGAGCAGGGAAGGCAGCGGCCCCAAGGGTCGAGGTGAGGGAGCAGGAAGGCAGCGGCACAGAGGGTCGAGGTGAGGGAGCAGGGAAGGCAGCGGCCACAAGGGTCGAGGTGAGGGAGCAGGAAGGCAGCGGCCAGGGTCGAGGTGAGGGAGCAGGAAGGCAGCGGCCACAAGGGTCGAGGTGAGGGAGCAGGAAGGCAGCGGCCAGGGTCGAGGTGAGGGAGCAGGAAGGCAGCGGCCACAGGGTCGAGGTGAGGGAGCAGGAAGGCAGCGGCCACAAGGGTCGAGGTGAGGGAGCAGGGAAGGCAGCGGCCACAGGGTGAGGTGAGGGGCAGGAAGGCAGCGCCACAGGGTCGAGGTGAGGGAGCAGGGAAGGCAGCGCCCTGAGGTCGAGGTGAGGGAGCAGGGAAGGCAGCGGCCACAAGGTCGAGGTGAGGGAGCAGGAGGCAGCGGCCAGGGTCGAGGTGAGGGAGCAGGGAAGGCAGCGCCAGGTCGAGGTGAGGAGCAGGAAGGCAGCGGCACAAGGGTCGAGGTGAGGGAGCAGGGAAGGCAGCGCCTGAAGGGTTCAAGGTGACGACAGGAAGGCAGCCTACAGGGTCCGAGGTGAGGAGCAGAAGGCAGCAGCCATGAAGGTCGAGTGAGGAGCAGGAAGGCAGCCCAAGGGTCGAGGTAGGGAGCAGGGAAGGCAGCGGCCACAAGGGTCGAGGTGAGGGAGCAGGGAAGGCAGCGGCCACAAGGGTCGAGGTGAGGGAGCAGGGAAGGCAGCGGCCACAAGGGTCGAGGTGAGGGAGCAGGGAAGGCAGCGGCCACAAGGGTCGAGGTGAGGGAGCAGGGAAGGCAGCGGCCACAAGGGTCGAGGTGAGGGAGCAGGGAAGGCAGCGGCCCTGAGGGTCGAGGTGAGGGAGCAGGGAAGGCAGCGGCACAAGGGTCGAGGTGAGGAGCAGGAAGGCAGCGGCCCAAGGGTCGAGGTGAGGGAGCAGGGAAGGCAGCGGCCACAGGGTCGAGGTGAGGGAGCAGGGAAGGCAGCGGCCACAAGGGTCGAGGTGAGGGAGCAGGGAAGGCAGCGGCCACAAGGGTCGAGGTGAGGGAGCAGGGAAGGCAGCGGCCACAAGGGTCGAGGTGAGGGAGCAGGGAAGGCAGCGGCCACAAGGGTCGAGGTGAGGGAGCAGGAAGGCAGCGGCACAGGGTCGAGGTGAGGGAGCAGGAAAGGGAGCGGCCACAAGGGTCGAGGTGAGGGAGCAGGGAAGGCAGCGGCCACAAGGGTCGAGGTGAGGGAGCAGGGAAGGCAGCGGCCACAAGGGTCGAGGTGAGGGAGCAAGGAAGACACCAGCCAACGTGACCAGACTTCCAGAGGTGTCGAGGTGCTAGAGCGAAGCTCAGGGTATTTTTTCGTACGGTAATCCGACCTCAGCAACAGGAAGAAGACGTAGACAAAGAAGAACCAGGATCTGTTATTCTCTTCCCTAGGATGCGACCCACAACACCCAACTAATTCCTCGGCAATAACAATAATTATACAAATACGCGATACAACTTATACAGACCATAGCTAACATCAATGACATACTGTACTATATAAAAAGTCCCTGGTTATGCAGAACATTTCGGGCAACTTAGGTTTATTTTGTCCCCAGGATGCGACCTACACCAGTCGACTTATAACACCCAGGTACCTACTTACTGCTAGGCGAACATGGACGGCAGGTGTCTTAAGGAAACACATCCTAATGTTTCCACCCGTACCGGGGATCGAACCCCGGACCTCAGTGTGTGAGCGAGTGCGCTATCAACAGAGCTATAAGGTACTTGTTTACTTAAAACTGGGCAGCAAGTATAAGGTAACTTGTCCATCGTCACAGCTCTCTAAACAACTGGTCCTAAATGCTTCCAAACGAAGATCACTTTGACCGTTTCGAAATTAAGTGGCTAAGAGACGTTTTTCTCACAGTGCGTGATGGACAGATTACTTTTACACAAAAAACCCGCACATAGAAGAGAGGAGCTTACGACGACGTTTCGGTCCGACTTGGACCATTTTGTGTATTGTTCCAGTCACGGTATTATGCCTTTTTTTTGTTATTTAGAGATTACTTTTCGAAACTTAGATAATACAACTCATCCAACAAATACAAACAACTGTACCAACCCATTGTACTTTCAGACTACTTTTCAACTCTACATCTTCAGGACACTGAATACAATACAATTACCCCAAATTTAAAGCTTGACTTGTAGATCTACAATACCACACTTACGGACTATACGAATGCAAATTCGTTATTCGTATACGTCTGATTCTAAGTACGAATTCCGAACAAATAAAAGGGTCAGAAAAGTGTGAAGATGTTTTTCCCAAGACGCCAAAAATAACATAAGAAAGAAGGAACATTCCAGCAGGCCTACTGGCCCATGTGAGGCAGGTCCAATTCTCCCACCGGCTTAAGCCAATGCCTTGACCTAGTCAGGTCAGTCACATTCACTTAAGGGACAATCTTTTGTCTAAGAACATTCATCCCTTCCCTAGTCTTCCCCAATAAAATGTTTAGTCATTTACACAAACATTCGCAGTGTGAGATTATTACCCCAAGTAAGGAATTATTTACATTATCAAATACACAAACACGTACTTGCTACCAAATACACAATCACGTACTCGCTACCAAATACACAATCACGTACTCGCTACCAAATACACAATCACGTACTCGCTACCAAATACACAATCACGTACTCGCTACCAAATACACAATCACGTACTCGCTACCAAATACACAATCACGTACTCGCTACCAAATACACAATCACGTACTCGCTACCAAACATACAAAGGTACATACTAAAAAGTATACACAAAAGTGCACAGAGAAGTACACACTAACACAAGAAGTACACACTAACAACTACACACTAACAACTACACACTAACAACTACACACTAACAACTACTCAGAAAAAACGAAAACCATCACGCAAATGATGTGAAAAACAGCGTAAACAAATTTTTAATGTAGACAATAGTACACTCTAGGCAGATCTTTATCACGACTTTATAAAACTCTCCTTGGGCGAAACGTTCTCTCGAAGTGCCTTTCTATTGGCCATATTTGTAGGCACTGCCTTGGAGACAACGAAGAAAAATGTTAATGCCTGACACTCGCTCACCTACACAACTATACTAGTCACATCACGTCAGAAGTAGCATCTCCTTGAGTCGAGTCACGTCAAGAGTCGTGTTTTCCTGAGTCAGGTCACTTCAGAAGTCGTGTGTCCCCGAGTCAGGCCCGACAGCTGCCGCCTCCCAGTCGAGGCGTCGCCAGAAAAATTTCAAACAGGTTCCTTATTTCTTCTATATTTGACCTTATTTACCCAGGACACGTGAGAACCTTTGGGTCCTTGTTCCCCAAACACAAACACAGGGGGTATGTACACGAAGGGATCAAGGACCGAAACGTCGACAGTCATTTCATTATAAATCGTACGTGGACTCGGCTACCCATACACTGATTTAGCTACCAATACACTGTCTTGACCTCAGGTAATAATCTATCGGATGTAAACAGAGCCAGCAGGTGCAAGGAGACTTGGCCACACGTCTCAGCTTTCTTAAGAAACTGGCTTTTAGGCCCAGAGGAACTGGGAGTCCAACAGTCAATAACCTCATGTTATTGACTGTTGGAGTTGGCAAATTTCAATTTTATGTCAGTCAAGTAACACAGAACCGACAATAGTGAAGAAAAGAAGCAAAGAGTAACTAAAGATACTTCCAGTAACCAAAGATACTTCCAGTAACCAAAGATACTTCCAGTAACCAAAGGTACTTCAGTAACCAAAGGTACTTCCAGTAACCAAAGGTACTTCCAGTAACAAAGGTCTTCCAGTAACCAAAGGTACTTCCAGTAACCAAAGGTACTTCCAGTAACCAAAGGTACTTCCAGTAACCAAAGATACTTCCAGTAACCAAAGATACTTCCAGTAACCAAAGGTACTTCCAGTAACCAAAGATACTTCCAGTAACCAAAGGTACTTCCAGTAACCAAAGGTACTTCCAGTAACCAAAGGTACTTCCAGTAACCAAAGGTACTTCCAGTAACCAAAGGTACTTCCAGTAACCAAAGGTACTTCCAGTAACCAAAGATACTTCCAGTAACCAAAGATACTTCCAGTAACCAAAGATACTTCCAGTAACCAAAGGTACTTCCAGTAACCAAAGGTACTTCCAGTAACCAAAGGTACTTCCAGTAACCAAAGGTACTTCCAGTAACCAAAGATACTTCCAGTAACCAAAGGTACTTCCAGTAACCAAAGGTACTTCCAGTAACCAAAGGTACTTCCAGTAACCAAAGGTACTTCCAGTAACCAAAGGTACTTCCAGTAACCAAAGGTACTTCCAGTAACCAAAGGTACTTCCAGTAACCAAAGGTACTTCCAGTAACCAAAGGTACTTCCAGTAACCAAAGATACTTCCAGTAACCAAAGATACTTCCAGTAACCAAAGGTACTTCCAGTAACCAAAGGTACTTCCAGTAACAAGGTACTTCCAGTAACCAAAGATACTTCCAGTAACCAAAGGTACTTCCAGTAACCAAAGGTACTTCCAGTAACCAAAGGTACTTCCAGTAACCAAAGGTACTTCCAGTACCAAGATACTTCCAGTAACAAAGGTACTTCCAGTAACCAAAGGTACTTCCAGTAACCAATACTTCCAGTAACCAAATACTTCCAGTAACCAAAGGTACTTCCAGTAACCAAGGTACTTCCAGTAACCAAAGGTACTTCCAGTAACCAAAGATACTTCTAGTAACTGGCTTTCTTTTGTCTGCAGTTCCAGTGTCTTCGTTAACTAGTTGAATTAGAGTCCCTCGTTAAGCTCTTCCTTGCCTCGTTGTGCTGTTTTCTGCATCGTTAAACTTTTTCCCACCTTCATCCTACTTTTCCCCTGCCTAGTTTCATATTTTTCCCCCTGCCTCGTTCTATTCCCCCCTGCCTCGTTCTATTTCCCCCTGCCTCGGTCTATTCCCCCTGCCTCGGTCTATTTTCCCCCTGCCTCCTTCTATTTTCCCCCTGCCTCCTTCTATTTCCCCCTGCCTCCTTCTATTTCCCCCTGCCTCCTTCTATTTCCCCCCTGCCTCCTTCTATTTCCCTCCCTGCCTCTCCTATTTCCCCCTGCCTCCTTCTATTTCCCCCTGCCTCCTTCTATTTCCCCCTGCCTCCTTCTATTTTCCCCCTGCCTCCTTCTATTTTCCCCCTGCCTCCTTCTATTTTCCCCCTGCCTCCTTCTATTTTCCCCCTGCCTCCTTCTATTTTCCCCCCCTCCTTCTATTTTCCCCCGCCTCCTTTCTATTTTCCCCCCGCCCCTTCTATTTCCCCCTGCCTCGTTCTATTTTCCCCCTGGCTCCTATTTCCCCCCGCCTCGTTCTATTTTTCCCCGCCTCGTTCTATTTCCCCCCTTCCTTCTATTTTCCCCCTGCCTCGTTCTATTTTCCCCCTGCCTCTTCTATTTCCCCCCGCCTCGTTCTATATTCTACCTGCCTCGTTCTATTTCCCCCCCTCGTTCCTATTTTTCCCCCTGCCTCGTTCTATTTTCCCCCTGCCTCGTTCTTTTTTTCCCCCTTGCCTCGTTCTATTTTCCCCTGCCTCGTCTTTTTCCCCTTGCCTCGTTCTATTTTCCCTGCCTCGTTCTATTTTCCCCCTGCCTCGTTCTATTTTCTCCCCTGCCTCGTTCTTTTTCCCCCCGCCTCTTCTATATTCCCCCTGCCTCGTTCTATTTTCCCCCTGCCCCGTTCTATTTCCCCCCTGCCTCGTTCTATTTTCCACCCTGCCCTCCCATACTACTGACGTGGACATCCACAAAGCCAGGGGATGCTATTACAATTTCCCCCACCCACCCTTTATTCTTTCCCCGCTCTCTCTTCTCTTCCCCGTCCCTTCTCTCTCTCTCTCTCAGCTTAACTCCACACCTACATCCTTGATGGAATGATTGAATATATCCAATCGATCTATGAAGTCTCCAGCTCCAGGCTGACTCACACACACACAACGTACCTAGTAACGACCAGCGAAGAGACCCGACCAGGAGTACGACTCGATTCCTGTAACTACAAATGTGAATACACACATTATATATATATGTATGTATATATATATATATATATAATATATATATATATATATATATATATATATATATATATATATATATATATATACAGCATTTTAATTTCAGTCAGTAAGAATTAATGAATAAATCACGTATTA
>WNWK01040764.1:0-16806 GCA_009830355.1 Cherax destructor
ATCTAGAGTGCAAGAAATTTATATACAAAAATATGCTGCCGATAGAGAGAATGTGGAGGTCAGCAAGACAGATAGCTTTGTACCACGAGCAAGGTGGTGTAAGAGTATGAGGACTCCTCTTGTTCTTCTTCAGCTAAGCTAACCAATATCAAGCACTGAGGACATGAGAAATGTGCTGGTGTGTTGTCGATTTATAAGCAAGGTAAACTCCATGAGGAAACTACTTGGGCAAAGAAGAATTATTGTTAGAGTTGAAGGAATATCAAATATCCTAAGAAGCAAGTGTAAACAAAATGCTGATGCGGATGTGAGCTAACAGCAGCTTCCAGTTCCTCTCTTTTCACATCAACTGCAAATCGACGCAAGATTTTATCACCATATTCACCTAGAAAAATGCCAATCCTTCCTGCTAGTCCAGGATGTGAGCGAGATTCTCTGAACGACCTGAAATATATTTCGGCTGCTTCAGCTTATTACATCAACTAAGTGATGAACATTTTTTAAAATTTACCTTCTCTTTTTTTTAAGCCAGTGAGCTACATTTCTGCTAGTCAGTACGGGAAACAAGTAATAAGAAATTTATTTTATATGATAATACTCGTTAAAACGATTTTTAGTCAGGTTCAGGCTCATTACAACGTCTGGTTCTAATTATTGAATCAAACAACTTCCTCTAACTCCTACGATACTATCCACAACAATCATTTACATCCCTGTACATATTGTTGAGTGTCCCAGAATACCGGGTGGGAGGAGATTAACATACATCTAACATCTAAAAAATCGAACCAGGGTCTTTTCGTTTGTTTGCGGAAAGCTGTCTCCTTAACTCACTATTCAACTTTATTTAATAACAACAATAAAGAACTTTATCATTTATGTAGTTGGTTGGTAGAGAGCAACTGCCCAGGAAAGCACTGCCATCCAGCTTTACGAGTGAGAAATGGATACCTTGTTTTATAATCCGATTAGAAGGGAAAGGTCTTTTATTTTTGTCTCATAAACACGTAGGATGACAGGTATTATGCTACCGCTGCTTGCACTGTTCTTAATGTATATGTAGTTGTGGATGTATATGTACGTGTGTACTCCTTCATATGAGTGACCTCCAAATTTCTTTATAGTTTCGTGCTCAAAAGTTCATCCATTCATCTCGTTGAGGAAGTGGAAATACTTCCTCAGTAAACAATGAGTTCGTATAAGGCGACTAAAATGCCGGAGTTGAAAGTTAGTAACCACTTCTCTTGTAAAAATTACTAATTAGAAAGGAAGGATATTTTGATTGATGGTCTGAGAGAGAGTGGGTGTATTATGGATGAGAGCATTTTTGTTGCTAATGTTATGCTTGATATCCTATTTCTAACCCAAACAAACCTAAAGGGGAGACGAGTAGGATAATTTCAGTTGGGTAATATTAAAATACCGTAATATTAAATGATCAACTTTTGGGTAAACTTGTTGAAATAGAAGAATTAAGTGAATAAGAAAAATTGTGAAATGTAAGAAATGAGTTATAATAAGTGTTAATGAAGTGAACTGTGAAGAGGCGAGAGAGTGATAGGTGTCACGAAAATATTTAGGGGATTTTGAACCAAGTGAGATGAAAACTCTTGTGGAATACTTACATGCTAAAGTGATAAAAACAATTGTTGAATGCATAGTAGGTAATCCAAGAGATAGAAAAGGGAAAACGATAATAAGAGGCATCTAATTGAACCAAGTATAGAGAGAGGTTTGATAATAGATATCATTACTTTTATGATAAAACAAATGGTAAAAAAGTACAAGAAATAAGATATAGTTGAAAAAAAAATGTTGATTGGAATATTTCGGGATGTCCATTCTTTTAGAGCGGCAAAATAAATCATATCATTATTTAGCGATTCCTGAAGTGAGAATAAGTAGTAGATGGGGTAGAAGGGAAACGACATCAGTGGTTTAAAGTAAAGTGAAAGTTAATAAATTATAGGAAATTAGGGAGCCTGGATATAAGGAATTAGTGGGAGCATGGTGGGTTGGAGACGGAGCGCAGGTAATAAGGAAGGGATCGGATAGGTGACGGGTTGATTTAAGAATGCAGCGCTAGAATATGCGGCAGAAGTTTGTGGGTATAAGAGGGTGGATGCAGATGTTAACAGAAGCAACTGATGGAATGATGTGGGTAAGAAAGAAGTAAGGAAGAAGAATGTTAGTATATTAGAGTTTTTTACATTGTGATAGAAATATGAAAGGCAGAGAGCGAGATTGTTTTGGAGTAGTTGGATTATTTTTTTAGTATCTGCTTGAAAAGTGAGATGGTAATTTAGGGATGGGAGTTGCGCGATTTTAGGAAGAGTAGAGGATGTGTAAGACAAGTGTATACATTGAAGGAGAAAAGTGAATAATATTTAAATGAAGATAAGGAGCTTTTATTTGCAATAATATACTTAGAAATTGTATATGATTGGGTAAATATATGAAATAGATGGTAGTAAAGTAGTAAATATATTTTTATGCGAAATGTGAGACCCAGGTTAATAATGAAGGAGGTTAAATGATAGCCTTTGACTGGGATGTGTGATAATACTGTGTTTTAACAAATTTATAGACGGAGATGTATAGGAACGGAACTCTGGGATGTTTTGGAGAAGAGAGAGTTTGAAATATAACCAGTTTGATACTGTGTGTGTGTGTGTGTGCGTGTAGATACATTTATATATAAATATATTTAACTTAAGGAAGATATTTTCCTCGTGTTAATCTAACACGGCCATGGTAAACATCTTCGTTTAATATTCAAATATCTTCATGCATATCAAAACGCTTTGAAGTATCCAACTCAATCATCAGTACTAAAACAACGAGAACAATTTCGAAACCTAATAGCTGGTTAATTAAAAAAAAAAATATCTTCAAAATAATTATTAAATTTAATATATATCTAAGATAAACAAATAAACATAACAATTTTACAATATCTAACCTAACGTTTATATTAACATAGTTTTTATTCTCACAATTAAAATAATTTATTATGTGAAGAAATGATCAACTCAATTACAGCTGTTTACTGTTTGGCATTACCTACTTCCAGTAATGGGCCCCTGCCTACATGTGACGCCATCCCCTGCTGCTACATTATTTGTCTCTGGCCTCATATTTACTGCTTTAAATTATTTGAGTGATCACCTTAATTCAAAGCTCAGGTACTAAATACCTCAGTATTACATTTCTCTTCTCCCACAATCTCTCATGCCGGCTTGACAAAGCTCCTGGAGAGCGAAACGTTGCCACAATAAATTGTCACATTAGTTGCAGTTGTGTCCTTTTACTTAACAGAAAGTGCACAGGTTTGCAACAAGACTAGTCCCGGAGCTAAGATGTATATCCCAAGAGGAGATTTTGAGGGAACCTAACCTGCTGACACTGGAGGAACAGAGGGATAGGAGGAGCGTGATAATGACATACAAAGTACTGAGAGGAACTGACAAAGGGGAGTAGGGACCGAATGTTTCAGAGATGAGACTCGGCAACTAGGGGACACATGAGTCACAGCGAGTTAGGAAGTTTCAGTCACAGGTGTCAGGAAGTGGAGCAATCTGGAGAGTGATGCAGTGGAGGCAGAATCCACACATAGCTTTAAGACGAGGTACAATAAACCTCTTGGAGCAGGGAAAGAGTGGAACTAGTAGCGACCAGCAATGGGGTGGGGCCAGGAGCTGTGAATCGGCACCTACAACCACAAATAAGTGAGAACAAACACACATGCATACACTATCACACCCTTACACTCAAAGTCTACAGTTCGTGAGAGCTAGCATATCCTATAATGGATAAATAATGGGATTGCAAAAGGCAGGACGAAGAGGCGGGAGAACCGAGGAAGATGTATGTGTAGCAATGATGAATAGTATTATGGAACAAGAGTGAGTAAATAGGCTCAATGAGTTTAGCAATACAGTAGTGGAGAAGATGGCTGCAGAGAGCAAGAGGTGGGAGCTATAAGTTGAAGCTGCAGAGGGTAAGATTCAGAGCATAGAGGAGGAATTGAAAATGCTAAACAAGGATATAGACCAGAGGAACAAAAGTGGCAAATTGTTGGGAACATAAACATCTGTGACCAACGAGGGGACTGAAGTTAGGAAAAGCAATAAGTTCTGCGCAGAAGCCCCATGAGACCATTGGGTGTCCCAGGAATTGAAAATCCCAAAACACACCACAACCCACACCCACAGTCCCCCTCCCCTTAGCACAAACTCCAAATTCACAGTAGCTCCTTATAGTAACTCACCATGCCACCCACTCACCCAGCCCGCACTAACCCAGGATATGGTATTTAAAAGGAAGCTGAAGGTATAGAACACCAACATAGATGGTAAACGAATCTCAGAAGCATTCCAAGACATCATAGCACTAACGGAAACAAAGCTCACAGGAAAAATAAAAGACGCAGTCTTCCCTACTGCCTATCATATCCTGAGGAAAATTAGAGGGAAAAGAGTAGTTACACTGCTCATCAAAAACCAATGGAGTTCAGAAGAATTGGGAGGTATGGATAGATGGTGCGCAGATGACTACAAAGTAGGAACACTTCAGACTGGGGATCCCAAGAGTACGATGCGAGTAACAGAGGAATGGTGGACACACTAGCTGAGGTGACCAGAAAGGAATTTCATCCAGAAGATGACTTACTAGGAAACACTGGAGCCACATGGGGAACCAGAACCATAGAGGGTTAAATAAGATGTTGGAGGCAATTCTGGAAAACATCATGCACCAATATCTTAGGAAACACAACCAAAGAAAGAATAGAGGATGAACCAGCAAGGCTGGACCTCGTATTCACCTTGAGCGTTATGGCACTGGAGTTATTACTTACGTACGAAAGGCAAATCAGTTGTAGTGATCATGTGATCTTGAGTTTGAAATACATTGTAGAGGTAACATTGGAGAGCGAAGCAACACGAGAAGCAGGAAGGAGGCAAACTTCAAAAGAGGGCACTACACATGCATGAGACAATTCTGCCCGAGGTGTAGTTGGTAAGAGAGCTAGAGAAAAAGACAGTAAATTAAATAATTGAACACGTAGCCAAAAAGATCAGGGGGGCAGAAAAGAAGTTCGTATCCAATGGCAACAGTAACAATGAGAAGACAAGAGTGAGTTTATCTTTATTCGAAGGAGTAGTGACACCAAAGAGTGTTTAAACATGGAAAAAGTATAGGAGCTAAGCCGAGGAGCAAAAAACGAATATGCATGGATAAGGAGGGAGACGCAACCCCACTATACGAAAGAAAGCTTCGAAATCCAAATTTGACTCAGTTATACAGCCAAATAAGGAGACGAACAATAGTTACAAACCATGTAATCAGGCTGTGGAAGGAAGGAGAGAAGCTCACAAAGATTTAGGGAGGTATTTTTAGTGAAGACAGAAAGGCTTCCAGAAAACCGAGGTGGTAGGGTACATCAACAAGGGCTGGACACACAACACAACCGAGGATTAGGAAAAGAAGCCACTATGCAAACAGATTACTCGAAGGGCCCAGGTAATGTCTCTCCATGGGTCCTGAAGCAGGAAGCAGAGGCATCCTGTGTGCTGCTAACGACAATTTCAACAAATCTATTGAAACAGGTCAATTTCCAAAAGTGTAGAAGACAGGAAATGAAGTCCCATTTATTTAAGTAGAGAGTCAAGCAGACCAGTAGCATGGAGAAGAATATCAGAAGAGTGGGGGTGCACCTTGATATGAATGGTCTCATACATGACAACCAGCATGGTTTCAGGGAGGGGAAATCCTGTGTCCCAAACCTACTGGAGTTTTACGACAAGGTGACAGAAGTAAGACAAGAGAGGACTGTAAGAAGGCTTTCGAAAAGTTCCACATAAAAGATTAGTAAAAAAGATAGATGATCACGCAGGATTAGCAGGAAAAACACTACAATGAATCAGGTAATATCTGTTAGGAAGGAAACGAGTGATGGTACCTGATGAGGTGTGGGCACATGTGCCGAGTGGGTTTCCAGAAAAATCAGTCCTATTGCTCGTGCTGTTTCTTGTATATGTGAATAAATGGGAAGGGATAAATTAAACTAAAGAGGAGAACACATGGGAACAAGGATCAGGTAAGACTGCAGAAGGATCTGGGAAGGATGCAACCCTGGTTTCACAAATGGCTTCTGCAGACTAATCCAACTAAGTGCAAAGTTATAAAGCTCAAGGAAGGACAAAGAAAACTGAAGACAGAGTACAGGATCGGGAGTCATAAGCAGCAACGCTCACTCAAGGAAAAAGGATCCTGGGATGAGCATCATAAGGAGTACATCCCATGAGGCACACAACCAAATAACTGCTGTTGTTTATGGGTGTGTGGTATACAAAGAGTGTGTTACAATTTATTCGGCGTATGTCACACTTCCATATAGGCTGCCTCCCAACCAGCAAACCGGGTGCTAAGGGTTTAATGATCAATAGGGTACCAGTCATTAAATCAGATCAGTAACTTGGTTCATTGACCAATCACAGGCAAGCTCACCAAAGCTGAAGCAACGTGGTTCACTTGCGGGAAGCTTTTGGCAGACTTGCCTACCTGCTGGTTGAGTATGGTGCACACTCTGGCTTCTGCTTTACCATCTGTTGCCGTCGTGTACACTTATTATTATTCCATCAATACATAGTGTATATATTTGTATATAGTAGGTGAAGGCAAAATATACATTATAGTCTACTGTTGAGTTTGTTTGCTTCAATTCCCACTAAGACCAGGTCTCACAGGCCGTTCTTTACCTGTCTTCGTAAAAGGGTGCCTGCAAACCTAAGAATATTATTATGACATCTGAGTAAGGAGTAATTCACGATAATGTACACCGTTTACGTCTGGCCAATATTGGAGTATGCTGCACCAGTACTGAACCCCTACCTAGTGAAGCATTTCAAGAAATTACAGAAAGTGAAAAAGTTTGCAACAAGACTAGTCCCTGAGTTAAGAGGTACATCCTTTGAGGAGAGGTTGGAGGAACTCAACCTGATGATACTAGAGGACAGGAAGGATAGGGAAGACATGATAACGATGTACAAAATACTGACACGAATTGAAAAGGTGATCAGGTCCATAATGTTTCATTGATGGGATACAAGAGCAATGGGACACAACTGAAAGTAGGAAACTCATGTTAGTCATAGTGATGTCAGGAAGTGGAATAATCTGGAGAGTGAACTAGTGAAGGAAGGATCCATAGAGCTATAAGAATGGGTACGTTAATGTTCTTGGAGATGGGAGAGAGTTGACCTAGTTACATCCAACAAAGAGTCGGGACCAGAAGCTGTGACTCGACCCCTGCAAGCAAATATAGGTGCGTATACTCACCTAGAAAGAAAGGGGTTCATTAACGACAATTACCAGGGCTTCAGGAAGGGAACATCCTGCATCGTAGAGTTCTATGATGAGGTAACAGAAGTAAGACAGCAGAAAGAGGGATAGGTAGACTGTATCTTCTTGGACTGTAGAAAGGCTTTCGGTATATGACCACACAAGAGACTGTTTGAAAAGTTAGAGGAACAGACAGGAATAGCATTGTATCGGGGAATACCTGACAGGAAGGAAGCAAATGGTGTTGATACAAGACGAGGTTTCAGAGTGGGTAAATGTGTCAGGTGGGGTCAGTCCCAGGTCCGGCACTGTTTCTAGTATACATGAATGATATGACAGAAGGGATAGATTCAGAGGTGACCCAATTCGTAGACGATATGAAACTAATGAGGAAAATACAAGTGGGTGAGGATCAGGTAAGCCTACAAGGAAATATGGACAGGCTACAAGCCTGTACGTCAAATGGCTTCTGGAGTTTAACCCCAGAGAGTGCAAAGCCCTGAAGTTTGGAGAAGCACAAAGAAGACCCCAGAAGTAGTAGAGCCTAAGATGTCAAAAACTGCAAAACTCACCAAAGAGAAAGGATCTTTGGTTGATCATCATACCGGGTGCACATCAGTCAAATAACTGCTTCAGCATACGGGCGCCTGGAAAACCTAAGAATACCGTTTGGACATCTAAATAAGGAGTCAATCAGGACACTGTTCACTGTGTACGTCTTTCGTATTGAAATACGCAGCACCAGGATGGAAGCCACACCTGGTCAAACGCATCTAGAAATTAGAGAAAGTGCAAAGGTTTGCAGCAAGACTAGTCCTGGAGCTTAGGAGTATGCCCTACAAGGAGAGGTTAAGGGAAATCAACTTGATGACCCTGGAGAAGAGGAGGGATAGGGGGGACATGATAACACTATATAAAATACTGGGAGGGTTTTGAATAAGTGGCTAGGGACAGAATGGTTCAGATATGGCACATATAAACTAAAAGTCACAGCTGGAAGTTAAAAACTCGGATGAGTCACAGGGATGTTAGGAAGTATTTCTTCAGTCATAGAGTTGTCAATAAGTGGAACAATCTAGAGAGTGAATAGAGGAGGCAGGATCCATACATAGCTTTATGAAGAGGTTCGATAAAACTCATCGAGGAGGGAGAGAAGGTGGACCTAGTAGCGATCATCAGAGAGGCGGGACCAGGAGCTGTGACTCGACCCTTGCAACGACAAATATGTGAACACACACACACACACACACACACACACACTCACTCATATACACCCACACACACTCTCATATACACCCACACCCACACACACACTCATATACACCCACACACACACTCATATACAACCACACACACACTCATATACACCCACACACACACTCTTATACACCAAATATGAGAACAGTTATGGGCCTTAATACTTAACTCACTTAAGAGTATTGCGAATTCAGGTGAATAATTCTTGCAATCGTATTAATCATTTAAGTGATCTTGTTACTGATTCGAGTTACTTCATTAGCTGTAGACTTGAAAATGAGTGGAGAGTATGATTCACAACAGATGAGTGATGATGAATCATACCCACCTCGCAGTGGGTTGTTTCCCTGTCTATGAAGTAATGGAACGAGATCTTCCAGTACTCAGTACTAGTCTGGCCGTTTTTCGATCATTCTAGGATACATTACACTATTTTCGTTTGATTATAGATTACCTAAGTGTGCTTGGTTACCTTAGAGTGGTCTCACCGACGCTCGATTAAGTCACTTATGTTATTGTTGGTTGAGCATTCCGAGTGTCTGAATAAGAATGAAGCATTCTATTTGTCTGCCTTTTAAATAGAAGGAAGGCGTCCACTTACGTCAGAATTTATTCTGGCTCATAGAAAATGTCAAGAACAAATTATATATATATATATATATATATATATATATATATATATATATATATATATATATATATATATATATATATATATATATATATATATATATAATATATATATAAGACAACCACTATGAAAAATAGAAGAATTCCAAACGCTTTCGTGAGTGCTTGGAATTCTTCTATTTTTCATAGTGGTTGTCTTGCATATTTTGATATCACCTGTTTACTGTGATCTTTTGCATATATATATATATATATATATATATATATATATATATATATATATATATATATATATATATATATATATATATATATATATATATATATATATATATATATATATATATATCCTGTATCTCCTCACAAGGTGTCTTACTATGCCAAGACTCACTTACTTTTGAGGTGCGCACCCTCTTTTGAAAACCTGAGATTAACCTTCAAGAAGGCACTGAATCTGTCACTAGAGGATCAGCAATGGGAGCAGGCAACCCTCCCAGTGCGACTGGGAGGTATAGGTGTGCGCAAAGCAAAGCAGGTAGCGTTACCTGCATTTCTGTCATCGTGTTTGGCTTCCAGTGGATTAGTCAAGAGGATTGTCCCTGAACGTTTGAGAGGTGTGGTGGGAGCTCAAGACCCCAAGTTCATTGAAGCAGCAGTGCAGTGGGACATCCTGGCAGACTCCTCCAGTAGACCAGCTCCTCCCAAATAGCACAAACAGTCCCACTGGGACAAACCGATCATGGAAAAAAATTCCAACACAATGCTCACCAACGCTTCAGGAAAGGACAAAGCTCGTCTCCTAGCGGTGAAGGCACCACACTCAGGAGATTTCTTTCTTGCTGTTCCCAATTCCTCTCTGGGGACTCGACTCGACCCACAGGCCATTCGGATTGGTGTTGCTCTTCGCCTAGCCGCCCCCATACTCACCGAACATAGGTGTATTTGCGGCAGGGTGACGGCTGACCAATTACGACTTCATGGTCTAATGTGTCACACATCAGAAGGGAAGTATGCTAGACATGAGGAGGTCAATGACATCATGAAGAGAAGCCTCGCCACAGCCCGTTGCCCAGCTCAACGGGAACCCCAAGTGCAGAGGTCTGATGAAAGTCAAAAGCGTCCTGATGGAGCCACCATGCTACCCTGGAAGGATGGTAAGCAGATTGCTTGGGACTACACCTGTGCTGCCACATTGGCAGACACCTACCTGCCACACTCCTTAGATGAAGGGGGTGGAGCTGCCAGCCACAGGGAGACCCAGAAGACCCGCAAATATGAAGACCTTCCCTCTTGCTATAACTTCATCCCAATAGGGTCGGAGACCCATGGAGCATGGGGCAAGTGTGCTCTAACGTTTCTCAAGGAGCTGGGTGGAAAACTCATCATAGAAACCAAAGACCACAGGGCGACCAGCTTCCTCTTTCAGAGACTCAGTGTTGCGATCCAGAGGGGAAATGCCTGCAGTATTCTGGGCACGCGGCCCACTGCCGGGGAGTTGGACGAAGTATTTGACATGTAGCTCTGAGTTATCTATGTTGTTTTACTCCCCATTGTATTTTGTCTTGAAATAAAGTTTGTAAAAAATAAAAGATGGGGTGGTAGGGGAAGTGGAATATTCAAATGGCTTCAGAAAGAAATCTAAATATTCTTCCTTGAAGTCTTTTTATCCACTTCTCCGAGGCAATGGGTCCCACAATTGACACCAGAGGTGGACCCCATCATATATATATATATATATATATATATATATATATATATATATATATATATATATATATATATATATATATATATATATATATATATATATATAATGTGTGTGTGTGTGTGTCGTGTCAAATAGGTAAAAATGGTCAATTAGTAAGAACTCATTTAAAATTAAGACCTTTCTAAAAATTCTCTTTTATTCGCTTTATGATATATATTTGTTTCATTTATATTAATATAAATTTAATGATTTTTTACCAAAAGTAACTTAGAAAACGTATCTAACAATATCATAACAAGCGCAATATAATTTAGCCTAATCCAACTAAATATATTTTATATAAGTTTACAATAACTTAATAATAAACAAACACAATGAAATATATTTTGTTTGCTTAGGTTCAGAATTATTTTTGCGAAATTATTGCAAACACAAATTTTTGCTTGCCTTTTTCGGCAAGAAATGCGTTGCTAGTTTAGCCAAAATCGCAAGTTTTACTTATTCGGCATTACAGTATCACCCTTAAAGCCAGTACTGACGGCAAGCAGGTGGTATGGGACCACACATGTGCATCCTCATTGGCTAATACCAGTCTCCAGTACACCAGGAAGGTGGGAGGGGCAGCTGCCAGCTTCAAGGAGTCTCGAAAGTCTAGAAAATATGGTGAGCTTGCCCATCATTATATACTTGTTACTATTGGCTCAGAGACCCTTGGCTCATGTGGAAAGAGTGCATCTAAGTTCCTTAAGGAGCTTTGCAAAAATCATCAGGGTAACCTGGAATCCCAGAGCGGCTAGTTGTCTGTTCCAGCGACTCATCACTGTTACTCAGAGGGGTAATGCTCTATCCCAGTCAAACGCCCCAGCTCTGAGGAGCTGGATACGATCTACGCATTGCAATCTGTGACAAATACGTAGCAATATGTACTTAAAATGAAACCCTCAAACCTCATGTACTGTAATATATGCCATATTTCCACCATGAATGTAATTTTTTATGGCTTGTGTACCATATTATGTTATAAAATTTATGTATTGGTCGAAAAGAGAAAAAAATGGGTGTTAGGGGAAGTGGAATATTCAAATGGTTTCAGGAAAAAATCCAAATATTTTTCCTCGAACCCCTTTTATCCACTTCTCCGAGGCTACGGGACCAATAATAAGCACTAGAGGTGAACCCCCGTCTCAAGTGCACCAGAGAGGTATTAGTAATAGAGTTTGTTAGCGCGTCTGGCGAGCTACACGGAACAAAATCAACTTCCATGGGAAAGACGGAGCCTCTAACATTTCCGATTAAAATAGAACAATATGTGATGGGCGGAGCTTTAGCTTTGATCCTTCCAGTGAAGCATTTTGACTTTATGTAACTTTGAATTGTAGGGAGAATATCAACCTGTCCTACGGTGTCTGATAAGGTCTTAAATACAGAGAATGAACAAGATTATGAAATAATTCTTGATAAATTAAAACATAAGAATATTCAGTATCATTTAGTATATTAGAAATGTCTATAAACAGTTTAGGGGCAAAAGTTGTTTTGTTCCTACTCTCTGTAAAATGCATGTTAACATAGCAATTGTCCTGGGTCAGTTTGTTGTTTTGTGACCTTTTCAACTCATTTCAAACAAGTGAAAGTAAAGGATTTTGCTCTGTCTTTCGGATTATTCTTCACTTGGGAAATATTAGTCTATGGTTGTTTCTGCAAGTCAGGATGTGTGCTCTTCTATTCCACAGGGTAAGCGTATGAACTGAGGCGTAAATATCTGCAGCTTCACCCACCTCAGAAATTAACTCCAAGTCGCGTTCCTTAACAAACTTTTGAATTGGGTTGAGTCATTATTCTGGTGTGCAAAGAAAATCACGAAAGTACTTTTTGTAATGAAGGACGATAAGCAGGTGACTCTCCCCATCCAAGCATATCTGGAGGAGCATGTCAAAAGAGCATCCAACTAAGGAGGACTTCTGAGGAGTCAAACGCTGATTCTAAGACCTGACCTGTCTCCCCAACCTGCTGGGAAAAGACCAAGAATAATGAGGATCTGGACGAGCCAAACTGGACTAGGTCACCAGAGACACTACTCATCTATTATGAGGTCTCGTCATGCATGCAGGGCTGTGTAAATTGTGGCCAGCGCAAAAAGAAAAAAAATGCTGTAATTACATAGACAGCTCTTTTTTTCAATGAAGGAGCTTGCTATTAAATCTTACTTCCTGACCACTGAACTGGAATCAGAAAAAAAGACGGATTTGTAAGCTGTAATATTATTGTAATTAGTTTTGTAATTACGGTTGACTATTTAATTGTTGAATAATTTTTTAACATTTTTTCCAAAGGTACTCTGAGGATATATCCAGCATGTAACATAACTCATTACTCGATTGTCAAAATGCAACAAGAATCTCTCCGTAGGTTCAGGTTAAGGTTTATTTCAATTTATTTAAGATTATACTTTTTTCATTGTTCGTTTTTGTTTACGTAGGGTGTGTCCATACCCTCTAATGTATGACTACTACACAGTCTTGTTCCACTTGTTCCTGTGTCACACTACACATGGACTCTTGTGTATGTTACTTAGCAGCGTAATTAGGTCACCTTGTGCGTTACCTAGGACCTGATCAAGTCGAGCTATTTTCCATTCAGGGTATTCACCGAATCTCCAAGTACCTACGTATGAACATTTGCAGTGCTGGTTACTCTTCCATACAATTCCTTTCTTTTCAGTTTACATTGTGATTTTTTTACTTTGTTCTAACAAACGTAATTATTTACTAGCAAGTTAGTTAAATCGATAGTATGTGCCGGCTGTTTCTTTTTTGTTGGAAATATTTTTAAATAATAATAATAATAATAATAATAATAATAATAATAATAATAATAAATTTCAACGAGTACATGTGCAAGGCATACAGGTCACAGCTGACATCAATGACATACAAATATATAGAAAGCTGTCAACATGACTCTCAAAATCGTAATGACACGTTTGCAAACAAACCATACCACGGGCGGGGTTCGAACCCGCGATCAGATAGTCTCAAAACTCCAGACCGTCGCGTAAGCCACTGGGCCAGCTAGCTTCAATAAGATTCATCCAACTAGGTATTTTCTACACCATAGGAAGGTTAGCATAGGCACCACCAGAAAGCCGCTTGTTATGCAGAGCATTTCGGTCAAATTAGGTCAATTTTCTCCCAGGATGCGACCCACACCAGCCAACTAGCACCCAGGTACCCATTTTACTGATGGGTGAACATGGACAACCGCTGTAAGGAAACTCGCCCAATGTTTCTACCCTCACCGGGAACCGAACCCGGACACCTCACAGTGTGAAGCGAGAGAGCTTTTGCCACCAGGCAAGTGTCATTGCTTCTTACAAAATTGCCTTTGAAAGGTTTACAATTTATCATAGTATTCATCTTCTAGGATATCAGCAGCGAAATTTTGAATACATATCTCCAAATTTGCTAATTGACCTAATTATTTAATAACAATCAGATTGTTGGATTCTAGTGTGATAACTCGAGAGTGCAACATCATATCGGCTTTACTCTTCTGGCATCAGTGGATTCTTCTCAAGACAAAAACTTGGCATTGATTTTTTTTCTGTAAGTTCTACTTTGCCAAATTTAATTAATCAATTTTTGTTGCGCGATAACCGGAGGAAATCTTCTTTGATTTGCTTCATATTATAAAGACAGTTGATCTTAAAATGACTAGAACTGTGTGGTGCTAATATGCTTGTGCATTATATACTTATGTTGTTCTCTGTGTTATTCCTTAGGCATGCTTTCTGTAGACGGGGCACGACTTAAGCGACACAGTTATATCTTCCTTAAATAGTCCAGTGACTGACTTATTTCTGTTCCACCAGAACTGATCACTTCGCACATGATCTCTGCGGTCAGTCGTCTGTTGACATGCGGTTCGATATATGCGGTAGGTGGAGGGGAGTTGTGAAGAGAATGGTGGAGCAAGAGGTGGAAATATGGGTTGAGAGAATTGTAGAGAAGGTGGTAGAGAGAATGGTGGAGAAAGAGGTCGATATAGTGGTGGAGAGAGTTATGTGGTGGAGAAAGTGATTGAAAAAATGGTGGAGAGGCTGTTTAGAGAGTAGTGGAGAAACTGCTGAATTAGAAGTAAGGAACATGATACATATGATGTTGATTGGAGAAATAATAAAAACGTTGAAGAAAGAGAAAACTAAAGAATCACATCGCTAGCGTAGAAAGTGTTGGTCTTTTATTTTGTACCGATAACCCAAAAGCAATTCCGTGAGACTTTATTGAATTAAAGATATGCGAAAATGGCCATTAAATCCGGTTTTCGTTCTTCCTTGAGCCGCGGCTTCGATGCAGATACGAAAATTGAGCCAATATTCGCGAGGCACTAAATGCAACCCGGAAATAGTGTTCGGGAATTTAGTATTGAGCTGAACTACCTGGGTGTCTTGGCGTGTTTTCTTGTATTGAAAGTAGCTTTTCTGTGTGTTTGTCTCTCGGAGTGTTTCGAAATGTTGTCCTTAGGATATTTGTTTTATCTGGTTGTATTTATAGAGGTCAAACAATATTATTTACCAATCCTCTTTAACTACAAATTACTGTCTTTAGTGGTCCCTGACTCCATGATCCTATTTGAGAACTTTGTATAGTATTTGACTCAACCACTTCCTATAGAACGCTTTCATTACTCAATATCTACAGATAAATATAAACATTTCTTAAGATAGTGAGAGTAAGAGATTAGTCTACCGGAAAGAAGGAAGCATTGAGGTATATATATATATATATATATATATATATATATATATATATATATATATATATATATATATATATATATATATATATATATATATATATATATATATATATATATATATAGTACTTTACCAAGGAGACAGATATTCAAACAGCTCCGGGAGAACCTTGAGGTTTCCCTGAGGTACGTTTATTTTCTTCTCTGAGGATGAGGGTCCCAAGTAAAGTTCTAATGGTGGTACCTCCTTTTATATATATATATATATATATATATATATATATATATATATATATATATATATATATATATATATATATATATATATATATATATATATATATATATATTGGCATCGGAAAACAATATGATGTTCAATGAAGACAAATTCCAACTACTCCTTTACGGAAAACTGGAGGAGAGAATTAGATCTGAGTATTACAAACTCTGATCATACAACAGAGCGAAAAATATATCATGGACCTGGGAGAGGTAATGTCTGAGGATGTCACTCTCAGGGATCACAACAGTGCCACAACTGTAAAGATAATAATAAGATGGATAATGAGAACGTTCGAAACAAGAGATGCCAAGCCATTGATTATTCTTTTCAAATCACTTTTTCTCTCTAGGCTGGAATATTGCTTTACATTAACATCTCCGTTCAAAGCAGGTGAAATTGCAGATCTTGATACACCGGGAGGCCTGGTCATAGACTGGGCCGTTGGGGCGTTGTTCCCAGGAATACCCTCCAGGTAGACTCCAGGTAGACCTAACTTAAAACCCAACATAATCTAACCAATGTAGATGAATGGTTCAGAGAACCGACAAGTTATAAATTAGACACATATGCAACACTTTGGTATATTTATTAAGGAAACGTTTCGCCACACAGTGGCTTCATCAGTCCAATACGAAGTAGAAAGGTGTAAGGAGAGGAAGAGTTTGAGGTAATCAGTCCCTCGGCCTGGAGTCGATGTGTTCAGTTCATCAATCTTGTACCTCTTTAAGGGGGGCTCCTTGTCGTGGGAAAGAGGCTATCGGTCTGAGGAATTGGACCTCAGCCCGAACCTAATTACCCCCCAATCCCCCCTCCCTTTTCCCATCTTCCC
>WNWK01040765.1:0-16806 GCA_009830355.1 Cherax destructor
TGGGTTGCTGAACACTGACTCATACTGTTCTTTTAGAATTTCACTCATTTCCTGTTCATCGTCCGTATACGAATCTCCTCTCAATAATGGTCCAATTCTACAGGTAGTTCTTAGCTTGGATTTTGCATAGGAGTAGAAATATTTTGGGTTTCTTGCAATATCCTGTATGGCTCTTTGTTCCCTTTGTACTTCTTCTGTCAGGTATGACATCTTAAGTTTTTGTTCTAATTCCGTGATCTCTCGGTTAAGGCTATCTCTCTTCTGTTGCAACATAACTGTGTTTTTCAGCAATTCAGTAACCCGTTTTCTTCTCCTGTACCATCTCCTACGCTCTCTCTCTATATCTGATCTTCTTCGGGGTTTCCTCAATGGTACGTGTTTCATACATACCTTGTATGCTTCTGTATTCAGCTTCTCTAGACACTGGTGGGGATTTAGGGTGCTCATGTCTGATTCCCATGATATGTCTGATAGCTCTTGGTTTATTTTTTCCCAGTCAATTCTATGGTTATTAAAATTAAACTTACTGAACATTCCGTCTCTAACATTAGTGTCGCAGTTCCCTAACCCTGAGTTAATACTAGTTTGAACTTCTATGATGTTATGATCAGAGTATATTGTTTTTGTAACTGTTATGTCTCTGATTAATTCCTCGTTGTTTGTGAATATGTGATGTGGAAGGCTAACAGTAAGGCATGGGTCACGAGGGAAATTTTTCTTGATTGGTTCAACGAAGTGTTTGGCCCCAGTGTGAAGAAATACCTCCTGGAAAATAAATTGGAACTCAAGTGCCTCCTGGTAATGGACAATGCTCCTTCTCATCCTCGAGACTTGGAAGAGCAAATTGTGGAGGAGTTTCGTTTCATCAAAGTGAAGTTCTTGCCCCCTAATACCACTCCTCTCCTCCAGCCCATGGACCAGCAGGTCATTGCAAACTTTAAAAAACTCTATACCAAAGCAATGTTTCAAAGATGCTTTGACATAACCTCGGACACTGAATTGACCCTAAGAGAGTTCTGGAAAGATCACTTCAGTATCCTCCCTTCCATTAACCTTATAGGGAAGGCTTGGGAGGAAGTGACCTCCAGGACTTTGAACTCTGCTTGGAAAAATTGTGGCCAGACTGTGTCCCAGAGAGGAATTTTGAAGGGTTTGGGGCTGACCCTCAGGAACCTGTGCCTGTTGTGGAAAAATTGTGGCAAAAAATGTGCAGAGAACCTTCACGGCACGCATAACTGTGATAAACCACCTCAATTACTGGGAACGCTTGAAGTTCCTAAACCTGTACTCTCTAGAACGCAGGCGGGAGAGATACATTATTATATACACATGGAAAATTCTCGAGGGATTAGTACCAAACTTGCACACGAAAATCACTCCCTACGAAAGCAAAAGACTCAGCAGGCGATGTAACATCCCCCCAATGAAGAGCAGGGGTGCCACTAGCACGTTGAGGGACAACACAATAAGTGTCAGGGGCCCAAGATTGTTCAACTGCCTCCCAGCATACATCAGGGGGATTACCAACAAACCCCTGGCTGTCTTCAAGCAGGCACTGGACAGGCACCTAAAGTCGGTACCTGACCAGCCAGGCTGTGGTTCGTACATTGGACTGCGTGCAGCCAGCAGTAACAGCCTGGTTGATCAGGCTCTGGTCCAACATGAGGCCTGGTCACAGACCGGGCCGCAGGGGCGTTGACCCCTGGATTCTCTCCAGGTAAACTGGAGAAGTCCATGGGGTTGGAGGTTAGTGGCGAAGATGAGGAAGAGTTGGTGGAGGACCACAATGAAGAGCTAACCACTGCAGATCTGCAAGAGCTTCATCTGCAACAGCAACAGACCACAGCTCAGGAAATTGCTTCAGAGGAGGAGGAAGAGAGATGGAAGATGGTGCCTTCTTCAAAGATTAAAGACATTTGTGCCAAGTGGACTGAGTTGCAAAGATTTATGGATGATTTTTGCCCTGACAAAGCTGTTGCAGGCCGTGTTGGCAACATGTACAATGACAATGTCGTGTCCCATTTTAGGAAAGTTTTAAAGAGACGCCAGACACAGAGCTCTCTGGACAGTTATTTTGTGAGACAGGGGTCCAGTGACTCAAGCTGGTCCTAGTGGCATTATCCCTTTCAGGGTCCGTGCTGTAGTTCTACGGCTTTGAGTTCAGGGTCCAAACCGTAGTTCTACGTCATGAGCTCAGCTCACTCAGATAAGCTGTGAGCGGTAAATTTGGGCCTGGATATGAGAGAATACATCTATGTGGTAAGTGTGCACCACATAAAACAAATCCTGCAGCACACAGTGCATAATGAGAAAAAAACTGAAACTGTTATTTTCGATTAAAACAGCGACTTTGCAGTGTTTTTTCGTATACTTTTTATAGTTGTATTTGCGATTTCTTGGTGTCATTTGATAGAATGGAAGATATATTACAGATATAGAGATGATTTTGATTAGTTTTAGTACAGGAAATGGCTTGAAACTGAGCTCAAAATAGCGGAAATGTTAAATTTTTGCCGATGTTCAAGAGTAAACAAATGACCTCACACGTCTAATATGCGCCAGCTGGTGGGTCTAATATACGTTCACAAATACGGTGATATTATTTGTACAATTATTACAATATTGCATAACAGTAAATCTTCCATTTTTTGGTTTGAATAAAAATTCATTATGTGAATAAAAAATAAAAATGGAATTCATTTGTAAAGACTGAGAACGTAACTAATGAACAGAGGAAATGTTAGTTTAGTGCCAGGAATGCCTGCATTGTTTATTCTGCACCCTATTTTGAAATTAGAATATTTTGAACTTTGAGTTAAATTGGCTAAATTACCAATTTCCAATCACATGATTTTGTAGTTGAAACAGTTGACTGGGCGATTTCTTGTGCTCAATCGATAGAAGTAATACTAGTGAAATAGCTAAGAATTTGGTTGATTGGAATAATGTAATTGGCCTAAAATGGGAGTCAAAGTCGGCAAAACGCTGATGCGTAAATATCGCTGATTCATCAAAATTCACGAGAACATAATTTCGTCAATTTTCAATCAAATTTCGTACTTTTTGTTTTATTACCTTCAGAAAAAAGATTCTCTGCCATTTCATAAGAAAAAATATTATTTTTTTTTTTTTAAATTCTTGGACACTGGCACACCCCTTCCAAAAATGGCCTTGGACCCTGAAAGGGTTAATATGAACATACAGTGGACCCCCGGCTAACGATCAAAATTCATTGCAGAAGCCTGCTCAAGTGCCATTACCGAACAAATTTACTTCCTTAAGAAATAATGTCACGTAGGTTAGTCTATTTCAGACCCCCAAAAATACACTTCCACAAGCACTTACAATATTATACTTACATAATTGTACGATTTCCGGGGTGATTGTTAGCCGGGGGTTCACAGTATTAGTTATCCTCTCCTGCTGATGTATTCATCTCCTAATAGATGCTTTAGTCTCCTGTTCATCCATTTGGGATCATTTTTATTTGATCTAATTTCTCTGGAATATATATACAGTAGTACCTTGAGTTACGAGCAGCTCCCAACTCGAACAATTATGTAAGTGTATTTTTGTAAGTGCTTTTGTAAGTATTTTTGGGGGTCTGAAACGGATTAATCTAATTTTCATTATTCCTTATCGGAACAAATTCGTTCAGTATCGGCACTCGAACAGCCTTCTGGAATGAATTAAGTTCGTAACTCGAGGTACCACTGTACTTTGGGCATATTGTACATTAACAAAAAAGTCATAGTCACAGATTTCTTTGGTATTATAAATATGATCATCATGGGTAGAACCATTGGCTAGAATACCCCAGTCAAGACTAGACGGGTGTTCCCAAAGTCCATTGTAATAGTAATTATTATTATTATTTACTACAAGTACATGTACAAGGTATACAGGCCTAGCTGACGTTAATGACATACTACTATATAGAAAGCCCTCTTGTTATACAGAGCATTTCGGGCAAATTAGGTCAGTTTTGTCCCAGGATGTGACCCACACCAGTTGACTAACACCCAGGTACCCATTTTACTGATGGGTGAACATAGACAACCGGTGTAAGGAAAGACGTCCAATGTTTCCACCCCTTCGCCGGGAATCAAACCCGGACCCTTACCATGTGAAACGAGAGCTTTTGCCACCAGGCCACGGAGGACCGTATAATCGGAACAAAAATCGGGGACTTTTATGGTATTATCCTTCCTCTCGTTCTCCCAGGTAATATTAACACTGTGCTTTTGGGAGATTCTGAAGAGAAGTTGCAGAGGTTGGTGGATGAATTTGGTAGGGTGTGTAAAAGAAGAAAATTGAAAGTGAATATAGGAAAGAGTAAGGTGATGAGGATAACAAAAAGATTAGGTGACGAAAGATTGGATATCAGATTGGAGGGAGAGAGTATGGAGGAGGTGAATGTATTCAGATATTTGGGAGTGGACATGTCAGCAGATGGGTCTATGAAGGATGAGGTGAATCATAGAATTGATGAGGGAAAAAGGGTGAGTGGAGCACTTCGGAGTCTGTGGAGACAAAGAACTTTGTCCATGGAAGTAAAGAAGGGAATGTATGAGAGTATAGTTATACCAACACTCTTATATGGGTGTGAAGCATGGGTGATGAATGTTGCAACGAGGAGAAGGCTGGAGGCAGTGGAGATGTCATGTCTGAGGTCAATGTGTGGTGTGAATATAATGCAGAGAATTCGGAGTTTGGAAATTAGGAGGAGGTGCGGGACTACCAAAACTATTATCCAGAGAGCTGAGGAAGGGTTGTTGAGGTGGTTCGGACATGTAGAGAGAATGGAACGAGACAGAATAACTTCGAGAGTGTATAAATCTGTAGTGGAGGGAAGGCGGGGTAGGGGTCGGCCTAGGAAAGGTTGGAGGGAGGGGGTAAAGGAAGTTTTGTGTGCGAGGGGCTTGGACTTCCAGCAAGCATGTATGAGTGTATTTGATAGGAGTGAATGGAGACAAATGGTTTTTAATACTTGACGTGCTGTTGGAGTGTGAGCAAAGTAACATTTATGAAGGGATTCAGGGAAACCGGCAGGCCGGACTTGAGTCCTGAAGATGGGAAGTACAGTGTCTGCACTCTGAAGGAGGGGTGTTAATGTTGCAGTTTTATAACTGTAGTGTAAAGCACCCCTCTGGCAAGACAGTGATGGAGTGAATGATGATGAAAGTTTTTCTTTTTCGGGCCACCCTACCTTGGTGGGAATCGGCCGATGTGTTAATAAAAAAATAAATAAATAGATTTATGATCACTAGCAGCAAGCTCTTTGATGATCTCTTAGATTACGTATTTATGAGGGTTTCCTAATTTGAAAAGACCAGGTTGAGCAAATTATTACCCCTGGAAGGCTCTGTTACAAACTGCTTCAGAAAGCAGTCCTGAACTACTTCCAGGAAGTCACTGGACTCCAGATTACCAGTCAAAGAAGTCCAGTCAATTTGACTAAAGTTAATATCCCCTACTATTACTACATTATCATATCTAGAAGACCAAACATCCCTCTGTTGCTTTCTAAACTTTGGGGTTGGTATATAATACCTAAAATTAATTTTTCTTGACTTTCTAGAAATTCTACCCAAACAGATTCTGTGACTAATCCATTGATTTTTATACTTATGCAACTATTTATATTTTTCATACATATAATGGCACCCCACTTCCCTGTTATTTCTATTTACATGGAACAACTTTAACCCTTTCTCCATGGGGAAGTGGAACAGAATTCTTCCTCCGTAAGCCATGTGTGTCATAAGAGGCGAGTAAAATGCTGGGGGCAAGGGGCTAGTAACCCCTGCTGTATACATTACTAGTTATGAAGAGAAACTTTTGTTTTTCTTTTTGGACCACCCTGCCATGATGGGATATGGCTGGTTTGTTGAAAGAAGAACTTTAACCCTTGAATCTAGAAATCATAATGGCACAATTGCAAACAAACCACAGTACGAGCGGGGATTGAACCCGCGGTGAGTGAGTTGTAAAACTCCAGACCGACGCATTAGCCACTGGGCCAGCTGGCCCAGTGGCTAATGCTTTGGTCTGAAGTTTTACGACTCGCTCACTGCGGGTTGAATCCCTGCCCGTACCATGGTTTGGTTAAGCCTTGAAAATGGCACTCGGCAATCATATCTCAACTCTTCAAATTAAACCAAGTTTCAGTTATTGCAATAACATTAATGTTTCCTGCACATGCAACCAGATGTAGTTCGTTCATCCTATTTCTGGAACTTAAAATATTTTATACAAATAGTGGAAGATTATTTTTATCTGTGTCTTTCCCCTTTTCATCTTTTATTTTTCATAATTTCTGTGGTATCTTTACCTTTATGTTGAAAATGGTATAAAATTCTGACAAGTTGAAAAAGTTGCGTGCAACAGTTGGGTATGTTTATTGATGGAACATTTCACCTACATAGTAGGCTTCTTCAGTCAAATATGGAGGCAGCTGGTATAGTAGTGAAATGAAGAGGATGTAATCAGACTGACCACCTTAAATACTTTTTCTCCAAGGTTGATGGACTGATTACATCATCTTCATTTCACTACTATACCTTCTGCCTCTGTATTTGACTGAAGAAGCCTACTGTGTAAGTGACACTTTTCATCAGTAAAGTTACCCATCTGTTGCACGTGTCTTATTCTTCATCTTTACTATTTTTTTTTTTTTTCAACAAGTCGGCCATCTCCCACCGAGGCAGGGTGACCCAAAGAGAAAGAAAATCCCCAAAAAGAAAATACTTTCATCATCATTCAACACTTTCACCACACTCATACATAATCACTGTCTTTGCAGAGGAGCTCAGATACGACAGCTGAGAATTGTCCCTCCCAGCTGTCACTATCCCAGACCCCTCCTTTAAAGTGCAGGCATTGTACTTCCCATTTCCAGGACTCAAGTCCAACTAAATCAATTAACTGGCCCTGAATCCCTTCACAAAATGTTACCCTGCTCACACTCCAACAGATCGTCATGTCCCAAAAACCATTCGTCTCCATTCACTCCTATCTAACACGCTCACACATGCTTGCTGGAAGTCCAAGCCCCTCGCCCACAATACCTCCTTTACCCCTTCCCTCCAACCTTTTCTAGGACGACCCCTACCCCGCCTTAATTCCCCTACAGATTTATACGCTCTCCAAGTCATTCTACTTTGATCCATTCTCTCTAAATGACCAAACCACCTCAACAACCCCTCTTCAGCCCTCTGACAAATACTTTTAGTAACTCCACACCTTCTCCTAATTTCCACACTCCGAATTTTCTGCATAATATTTACACCACACATTGCCCTTAGACAGGACATCTCCACTGCCTCCAGCCGCCTCCTCCCATTTTGCATTTAATTCTCCATAATTTAATCCCACCCCTCTCCCCAACACCCTAGCATTTACTTCTTTTACAACCCCATCTATAAATATATTAAACAACCATGGTGACATTACACATCCCTGTCTAAGACCTACTTTTACCGGGAAGTAATCTCCCTCTCTCCTACACACCCTAACCTGAGCCCACTATCCTCATAAAAACTCTTTACAGCCTTCAGTAACTTACTACCTATTCCATACACTTGCAACATTTGCCACATTGCTCCCCTATCCACTCTATCATATGCCTTTTCTAAATCCATAAATGTAATAAAACTTCTCTACCTTTATCTAAATACTGTTCACATATATGCTTCACTGTAAACACTTGATCTACACATCCCCTACCCACTCTAAAGCCTCCTTGCTCATCTGCAATCCTACTCTCTGTCTTACCTCTAATTCTTTCAATAATAACCCTGCCATACACTTTACCTGGTATACTCAGTAAACTTATTCCCCTATAATTTTTACACTCTCTTTATCCCCTTCCTTTATATAAAGGAACTATACATGCTCTCTGCCAATCCCTAGGTACCTTCCCTCTTTCATACATTTATTAAACAAAAATACCAACCACTCCAGCACTATATCCCCCTGCTTTTAACATTTCTGTCATGATTCCGTCAATTCCAGCTGCTTTACCCCTTTCATTCTACGTAATGCCTCACGCACCTCCCCACACTCACATCCTGCTCTTCTTCACTCCTAAACGATGTTGTACCTCCCTGGCCAGTACATGAAATTACCGCCTCCCTTTTTCATCGACATTTAAAAGTTCCTCAAAATATTCCCGCCATCTACCCAATACCTCCAGCTCCCCATCTACTAACTCCCTACTCTGTTTTTAACTGACAAATCCATTCGTTCCCTAGGCTTTCTTACCTTGTTTATCTCACTCCAAAATATTTTCTTGTTTTCAGCAAAATTTCTTGACAGAGCCTCTCCCATTCTTTCATCCGCTCTTCTTCTGCACTCTCTCACCACTCTCTTCACCTTTCTTTTACTCTCCATATACTCTGCTCTTCTATTAACACTTCTGTTTTGTAAAAAACCTCTTATAAGCTACCTTTTTCTCTTTATCACACCCTTTACTTCTTCATTCCACCACTCACTCCTCTTTCCTCCTGCACCCACCCTCCTATAGCCACAAACTTCTGCCCCACATTCTAATACTGCATTTTTAAAACTATCCCAACTCTCTTCAACCCCCCACTACTCATACTTGCACTAGCCCACCTTTCTGCCAATAGTTGCTTATATCTCACCCTAATTTCCTCCTCCCTTAGTTTATACACTTTTACCTCTCTCTTACTTGCTGTTGCCATTTTCTTTTTGTCCCATCTACCTTTTACTCTAACTGTAGCTACAACCAAATAATGATCTGATATATCCATTGCCCCTCTATAAACATGTACATCCTGAAGCCTACCCATCAACCTTTTATCCACCAATACATAATCCAACAAACTACTTTCCTTACGTGCTATATCATACCTTGTATATTTATTTATCCTCTTTTTCATAAAATATGTATTACTTATTACCAAACCTCATAGCTCAATTAATGGTTCCCCATTTACATTTACCCCTGGCACCCCAAATTTACCTACTACTCCTTCCACAACATTTTTACCCACTTTAGCATTTAGATCCCCAACCACAATTACTCTCTCACTTGGTTCAAAACTTCCCTCACACTCACTCAACATTTCCCAAAATATCTCTCTCTCCTCTACACTTCTCTCTTCTCCAGGTGCATAAACACTTACTATAACCCACTTTTCACATCCAACCTTTATTTTACTCCACATAATCCTTGAATTTATACATTTATATTCCTTCTTTACCTGCCATAACTGATTATTCAACATTATTGCCACTCCTTCTTTAGCTCTAACTCTATTTGAAACCCCTGACCTAATCCCATTTATTTCTCCCCACTGAAACTCTCCTACCCCCTTCAGCTTTGTCTCACTTAAAGCCAGGACATCCAGCTTCTTTTCATTCATAACATCTACAATCATCTCTTTCTTATCATTCGCACAACATCCACGCACATTCATACATCCCACTTTGACGATTTTCTTCTTTTTCTTTATAGTAAGCTATACAGGAAAAGGGGTTACTAGCCCATTGTTCCCGGCATTTTAGTTGACTTTTACAACACGCATGGCTTACGGAGGAAAGATTCTTATTCCACTTCCCCATGGATATGAAAGGAAAAGCAATAAGAACAAGAACTATTAAGATAAAATCAAAGAAAACTCAGATGAGTGTGTATTCATAAACGTGTACATGTTTGTGTAGCGTGACCTAAGTGTAAGTAGAAGTAGCAAGACCTTTGCCTAATATTGAATGATGAAGGTTACTCCTCAAATTCACATTATCACAATCTTGATAGTTTAAACAACTCAGATCACGGGTTCTACAAACCATTTTCTGCCCCTTGTTTATCACAATCAAATTTACACATGGTGTATACACAGTAGCTACTACAGTGGTACCCCAAGTTTCGGCCACCTCCCAACTCAAACAATTATGTAAGTGTATTATTGTAAGTGGTTTTGTAAGTGTATTTTTGGGGGTCTGAAACGGACTAATCCAATTTACATTATTCCTTATGGGAACAAATTCGTTCGGTAACAGCACTTGAACAGCCTTCTGGATCGAATTATGGCCTAAACTCAGGGTTCCACTGTATATTGATATATCCAGTTTTCTCTTCAGTTCAACCCTGATTTTCCAAATGGAGGAAACAGGCAGGTAATCCCTCAAGATCAGAACATGTGCACTCATAACCTGTCACTTGTTAATGTATCACAAAATTTCAAAAACATTACCATACATGATACTCAACGTACCTCATAAAAGACTCAAGAAAAGTGGAAGTTCATGGTATAGGAAGAAAGGTTCTAACATTGATCATGGCATGGGTGACCAATAGAAAGCAGAGTCTGCATAAATGGAGTGAAATCTGAATGGGGTCCAGTCACTTCTGACATTCCACAAGGAATCAGTTTTAGGCCCATTTTTGTTCATAATTTACATTAATGACCTTCACGTAGAAATAACAAGTGACATGAGTATATTTCCTGATGAAATAAAAAATTTCCAAATAACAGATTCTGAGGAAGATACTATTGAACTTCAGGAAGACCACAGTAGCAGAAGCAGTCACAGTAGTAGCACCAGCAGTCACAGCAGCACCAGCACAGTCACAGCAGTATTACAATCACTGTAGCACCAGCACTCACAGAGGCAACAACAGTTATAGTAGTAGCAGCACAGTCACAATAACACTAGCAGTCACAGTAGCAGCAGTAGTAGGCAAGTCACAGTAGCAGCAGCAGTAGTCAGTCAGTAGCAGCAGCAGTAATCAGTCACAGTAGCAACAGCAGTATTCAGACACAGTAGCAGCAGCAGTAGTCAGTCACAGTAGCAGCAGCAGCAGTCATAGTAGCAGCAGCAGTAATCAGTCACAGTAGCAGCAGCAGTAGTCAGTCACAGTAGCAGCAGCAGTATAGTAGCAGCAGCAGTAATCAGTCACAGTAGCAGCAGCAGTAGTCAGACACAGTAGCAGCAGCAGTAGTCAGTCACAGCAGCAGCAGCATCAGTAGTCAGTCACAGCAGCAGCAGTAGTCACAGTCACAACAGCGGCTGTAGCACTCACAGTAGCAGCAGTAGTCACAATCACAACAGCAGCAATAGTGGTCACAGTCACAGCAGCAGCTGTAGCACTCACAGTAGTAGCAGTAGTCAGTCACAGTAGCAGCAGTAGTCAGTCACAGTAGCAGCAGTAGTCAGTCACAACAGCAGCAGCAGTAGTCAGTCACAACAGCAGCAGCAGTAGTCACAGTCACAACAGCAGCAGTAGTCAGTCACAGTAGCAGCAGTAGTCAGTCACAGTAGCAGCAGTAGTCAGTCACAGTAGCAGCAGTAGTCAGTCACAACAGCAGCAGCAGTATTCACAGTCACAACAGCAGCTGTAGCACTCACAATAGCAGCAGTAGTCACAGTCACAACAGCAGCAACAGTGGTCACAGTCACAACAGCAGCTGTAGCACTCACAGTAGCAGCAGTAGTCAGTCAACAGCAGCAGTAGTCAGCCACAACAGCAGCAGTAGTAGTCCAACAGCAGCTGTAGCACTCACAGTAGCAGCAGTAGTCAGTCACAGTAGCAGCAGTAGTCAGTCACAACAGCAGCAGTAGTCAGCCACAACAGCAGCAGTAGTAGTCACACCAGCAGCTGTAACACTCACAGTAGCAGCAGTAGTCAGTCACAGTAGCATCAGTAGTCAGTCACAACAGCAGCAGTAGTCAGCCACAACAGCAGCAGTAGTAGTCACAACAGCAGCTGTAGCACTCACAGTAGCAGCAGTAGTCAGTCACAGTACCAGCAGTAGTCAGTCACAACAGCAGCAGCACTCACAGTAGCAGCGGGTAGGCACAGTCACAACAGCAGCAACAGTGGTCACAGTCACAACAGCAGCTGTAGCCCTCACAGTAGCAGCAGTAGTCAGTCACAACAGCAGCAGCAGCAGCAGCAGCGTAGTCAGTCACAACAGCAGCAGCAGTGGTCAGTCACAACAGCAGCAGCAGTGGTCACAGTCGCAACAGCACTCACAGTAGCACCAGCAGTAATCACAGTAGCAGCAGGTCAGTCACAACAGCAGCAGCATAGTAGTCACAACAGCACTCACAGTAACAGCAGTAGTTACAGTCACAACAGCAGCAGCACTCACAGTAGTAGCAGCAGCAGTCTGTGCTACAGTTTGGTTGTTTAACTCGTATTTTGTTATAAATAAACAAGTCACAGGTTATGGCTGAACACGTTGCGATCCTGTCTGAGAGAGGGGAGGCACCAGTAATTATATTTCTCTACTTCACTACATTTACATAATCAGGTTAAAATGACAGCAGCCTGCATCAAATGTGAATAAAGTAACTACTTTATTGCATCAGCTGGTCGGTAAAAAATAGATGGTGATAAACAAATGCACCAAGCTTAGCTGGTATTGTCATCTGGGTACCTCCCCTCCATCCCCATCCCTCCCACTGTTTCTCCCTCGTTCTTATTTTGTGTACATACCATGCAAATATTTTATACTGTAGTCTTGAGGGCACAAGGGTGTTGTGCCCGTAAAAACAAACACATAAATGCCTTGGGTAACTTTAACAATAGATTGGATAAATATAGAATTATGTTGGATTGGAGATGGGCCAGCTTAGCATTAGTCAGTAAAATGGTATGGTGATACAGACAAGATGTTCAGTGAGGATAGATTAGTCGTTAAGATTTTTCATCAGCGAAAGTGCATAGAGGCTGCCCTAATTAATACATTATCCATCAACAATCTGGAAATTACACTATATCCAAATTGCTAATCAACAGGATATTACCTATTCGGGAGACCACTGTAACATACTGATAGGTCCTTCTCTAACCCCAACCCATCTCACCACAACTGTGCTACTACTACTACCACCCTCTCACAGCTTAACACCTGATTCCTGCCACTATATATACCCATTCTTAGTTATCTCTGTATTAGAACTGATGAAGTCACTCATGACAAACCATTTCCTATAATAAATGTCCTGAGCTGTATATTAGTGTCATTTTCCACATTGGTCAATAAGCTACTGCAGTGCTCCTTCATGTGTACTTTTTCATTATTTTGATTAATTTTAAGTACTTTTGGGTAGTATACATTCAAAAGACTCAGGGTAGAACTCTGGGCATATTTATTTATGAAAGAATGCAACTTATGAATAGTAATATATGGTCTGGTGAAGAATTGCATCCTGAATGAGCCTGTCTACATTTCTTTAGACCATCCTTATGTTTATCAGCCTAGCACAGTACAGATCATTTTTTTTTTTATATATCAGCATTTTCCGCACCACAGTAGAATGATGTAAAATAACACATTCACTCACTCATTCAGTATCTATCTTGTCAAAAGTGTATGGCTATCACAATTCAAATGATCATCTAAACTGTAACCTCCCCACCCTGCCCTTAGTGTGCAGCCACTGCAATTTCCATCTCCAGAAGTCCAGTCAAATGGTTTCCCTGAATCGCCATTTTTTTTTTGCTGTACATACTAATAACTGACAATAAGAAGTAAGAAACTGTAAACAAGAAAATATGAGGAAGGGATCATGACTGCAGACAATTCTCAGAAGATACCATAACAATACTAAATTTGTCTAATGCATATACAGCTAGGTTTCAATCAGTGCAAACAATAATCCTGTGAAGTGGTCACATTATTCGAAGTTATACATTTTTTTTTTTTTTTTTTTTCAACAAGTCGGCCGTCTCCCACCGAGGCAGGGTGACCCAAAAGAAAGAAAATCCCCAAAAGAAAAAACTTTCATCATCATTCAACACTTTCACCACACTCATACATAATCACTGTCTTTGCAGAGGAGCTCAGATACTCACAGCTGAGAAAAGTCCCTCCCAGCTGTCACTATCTCAGACCCTCCTTTAAAGTGCAGGCATTGTACTTCCCATTTCCAGGACTCAAGTCCAACTAAATCAATTAACTGGTTTCCCTGAATCCCTTCACACAATGTTACCCTGCTCACACTCCAACAGCTCGTCAGGTCCCAAAACCATTCGTCTCCATTCACTCCTATCTAACACGCTCACACATGCTTGCTGGAAGTCCAAGCCCTCGCCCACAAAACCTCCTTTACTCCTTCCCTCCACCCTTTCTAGACGACCCTACCCCGCCTTCCTTCCCTACAGATTTATACGCTCCAAGTCATTCTACTTTGATCCATTCTCTAAATGACCAAACCACCTCACAACCCCTCTTCAGCCCTCTGACAAATACTTTTTAGTAACTCCACACCCCTTCTCCTAATTTCCATTCCGAATTTTCTGCATAATATTTACACTCTCACATTGCCCTTAGACAGACATCTCCACTGCCTCCAGCCTCCTCGCTGCAGCATTTGGTAACTCATGCTTCTTACACCCATATAAGAGTGTTGGGTACCACTATATTTCGCATATTCCTTCTTTGCCTCCATGGATAACGCTTTTTGTCCCCATGAGGTCAATGCACCACTCATCTTTTTTCCTTCATCAATTCTATACAAACTGCCCCACATTCTAATACTGCATTTTTAAACTATCCCAACATTCTTCAACCCCCACTACTCCTACTTGCACTAGCCCACCTTTCGCTACAATAGTTGCTTATATCTCAATTCCTAACTTCCTCCTCCCCTTAGTTTACACTAATTCTTTACCTCTCTTACTTGCTGCTGCTATTTTTTGTCCTATCTACTTTTTACTTAATCGTAGCTACAATCAAATAATGATTCGATATATCCATGTCTCTCTCTATAAACATGTACATCCCAGTTTACTTCATCAATCCTTTTTATCTTACCAATACATAATCAATAATACTTTCCTTACGTGCTATATCATACCTTGTATATTTATTTATCCTCTTTTCATAAAATATGTATTACTTATTACTAAACCTCTTTCTACACATAGCTCAATTCACGGCTCCCATTTACTTACCCCTGGCACCCCAAATTTACCTACTACTCCATCCACAACATTTTACCACTTAGCATTAAGATCCTCAATCACAATTACTTCCTCTCACTTGGTTCAAAACTTCACACACTCGCTCAACATTTCCCAAAATCTCTCTTCTACTTTCCCTCCAGGCATAAACATTTCTCATTATAACTCCATCACTTTTCACATCCAACCTTTATTTTACTTCCATAATCCTTGAATTTATACATTTATATTCCTCTTTACCTGCCATAACCAATATTCAACATTATTGCCACTTTCTTTTAGCTCTAACTCTATTTGAACCCTGATCTAATCCCATTTATTTCTCCTCACTGAAACTTCCTATCCTTCAGCTTTGCATTCACTAAAGCCAGGACATCCAGCTTCTTTCATTCATAACATCTACAATCATCTCTTTCTTATCATTCGCATAACATCCACGCACATTCAAACATCCCACTTTTGACGATTTTCTTCTTCTTTTTTAGTAAGCTATACAGGAAAAGGGGTTATTGCCCATTACATATATGTATACATATGTATATATAAAATATGGTAATTAGTTCCAGCCCAATGGAAATCATCATCTGTCAACACGCCAGCTAAGCCTCCTACCGAAGAGGGGGCAACAACGAAAACGAAAGATTCTCTTTACATTTACACAGCAGGAGAAGGGTTACTTAGCCCCTTGCTCCTGCATTTTAGTCAGCCTCATTTACACGCATGGCTTACAGAGGAAGAATTCTGTTCCACTTTCCATGGAGTCAATGAAATATGCAATGAAAATTTTTAAACAAGTTTTTATCTATTTATTAAGGTAATATAACAATTGAAGGATACTAAAAATGTATTTGATTGTTTATTATGCTAAAATGACAGAGAGAAGCAGGAAAAATTTAAAAATATAAAAATTATTGAATATCATATCTACCTATACAGATGAAAGCATCATTATTGTTGTTTTAAAATATTTTAGTAGTGTGTAGGCAGAACAGTCTTCTTTTCTTAAATCTTCATGCAATACGCTGCATGTAGAGAGCTTGATCCATATCTTGGCGTATTTGCATGCTTCAATTGACATTAGGATTAGTATCCATAATTGCTTCAGACTTCTGAATACAAAAGAGGTCTTCAAATTCTTTTGAGAGTAAACTCCTTCATTTGTATATTATCTGCTTCTTGGGAATCATTGTCAGCTTTTCAAACATTCGTTGATCTGAAAGATCACCATCAGTCAATTCTTGAGTGCAATTGAGTACCTCCTAGACATCATCACTTTCAATTCATCAAACCAAGTTTTCTTCCAATGTTTGCTATTTCTTCAATAACAGACTGTTTTGAGAGAAAATTGAAACTGTTTGCAGTTAATGTGGTTGAATGTGCTTCCACACTGCACGCATGTTACTTGCAATAGTTTGTTGCTACATAGGGAATATTTTCACTTATTTCATGTTATAATTCTTTTCCAGAAACCAGTTAAGGAAATGAAATATCACCTGTAGTTTTAGCAATTGGTAATTTCTAAAGCTTTTCTTTGGTAGTAGGCCTAAATGCTGCATTATTATTATAATCAAATAGGAAGCGGCCAACCACAGGGGTTGCACAGCGCTGGGCAGGTTATTGTAGATGTAGAGAGTGGTTGTAAGAGGGAGATGGACGATTAGTAGGGCATGAGTGCAAGACACGGTGGATAGTGCAGGGGAGGAGGTATGCATGAGACTGAGGTAGAAGGGAGACTGAGGGAGGTGCTAGAGGTATAATCTTCAGAGTTTGTGTGTAGTAACAGTTTCTGCCAACAAAAGTCAATGAGAGAGTCAGATTAAAGGAGGGCCATCTGCAAGAAGGAAGGTAAAGAAAGGGCCGCA
>WNWK01040766.1:0-16806 GCA_009830355.1 Cherax destructor
CTCTGCTTCCTATTGGTGAGCCATGACTCGATCCATGACAGCACTTTTCCCCCAATGCCATGAGCTGCCACTTTCTTTAACAGTCTCTGGTGCGGTACTCTATCAAAAGCCTTACTAAAGTCTAAATAAACAATATCGAATTCTTTATCGTGATCAACAGCCTCAAAAGCTTTACTGAAGAAGGTTAATAAATTAGATAGGCAGGAACGGCCCTCGTGAATCCATGCTGGGTATCATTAATCAAATTATGGTTATCTAGATGGCTTCAATAATATCAGCTATAATTGACTCTAGTAATTTGCCTACAATTGAGGTCAGGCTTATTGGGCGGTAGTTTGACGGTAGTGACTTGTCCCCTGCTTTAAAAATAGGAATTACATTAGCCATCTTCCACATATCAGACACTACACCTGTTTGAAGAGATAAATTAAAAATGTTAGATATTGGTTCACAGAGTTCCATTTGCATTCCTTAAGAACCCTTGCAAAAATCTCATCAGGACCCGGCGATTTATTTTGTTTCAGTCGGTCCAGCTGTTTCATAATCATTTCGCTAGTGACTGTGATATTACATAATTTATCTTCTTCTGGGCCTCTGTAAAAATTAATTACTGGGATATTATTAATGTCTTCCTGTGTGAAAACCGAGAGAAAATAATTATTAAAAATAGAGCACATATCATTCTCCTTGTCAGTAAGATGCCCAAAGTTATTTTTAAGGGGACCTATCTTATCCTAACTTTTGTTCTATAAACCTGGAAAAAACTTTTGGGTTAGTTTTGAATCCTAGCAACTTTAATTTCATAGTCCGTTTAGATTTTCTTATTCCCTTTTAACGTCCCTCTTAATGTCAGTATACTGATTTATAAGATGACCCTCACCTCTTTTTATGCGCCTATAAATTCCTTTCTTCTGCCCTAAAAGATATTTGAGCCTATTATTCATCCATTTTGGGTCATTTCTACTTGATCTAATTTCTTTATACGGGATAAATGTTCTTTGGGCAGCCTGTATAGTGTCAAGAAAACTGTCATATTGATACCTCTCTTCTTCACCCCAGTCACAGTTGATAAGTGTTCTCTAAGTCCATTATAATCTGCTAAGCGAAAATCTGGGACCATTACTGAATTATCCTACTATCATACATCCATTCAATGCTAAAGGTAATTGACTTGTGGTCCTTGAGCCGAGTTCCTCTGTAATTTCTAAATTATTAACAAGGGTTTCCTTGCTTGCCAGAACCAAGTCAAGTAGGTTATTTCCCCTTGTAGGTTCTGTTACAAACTGCTTCAAAAAGCAATCTGAACTACTTCTAAAAAGTCGTTAGATTCTAAATTCCCTGTCATGAAATTCCAATCAATCTGACTAAAGTTAAAGTCCCTAGAATTACTACGTTATCGTGTCTTGTGGCCTTAACAATTTCCTCCCAAAGTAGTCTCCTTGTTCCCTATCTAAGTTTGGAGGACGGTAAATCACGCCTAAAATCAATTTTTCACACCCCTCTGAAAATTCTATCCAGACAGACTCTGTATGTGTTAATTCAGACTTTATACCCGTTTTTATGCAACAATTTAAATGATCACGGACATAGAGTGCCACCCACCCCTTTCCCGATACTTCTGTCTACTTGGAACAATTTAAAACCCTGAATGTGACATTCGGCAGGCAAGTCCCGATTTTCATATTAAACCATGTCTCAGTTATTGCAAAAACATCAATATTACCCGTACTTGCAACTAATCTCAACTCGTCCATCTTATTCCTAGCACTACGACTATTGGTGTAATATATATTTAGAGACCCTCCTTTCTCTTTACCCTTCCTGCTCATCTCTGTTTTCCACTATACCTATTACTGTCCTTGTCATCTAGTGTCACTAGCTTTCCACTATCCACCTTATTCTGCCTATTACTAGTTCTCCTACAACTTATAATATTACTACACTGGGACTTCTCTGTTTTCCCCCAAAACCCATACCACTAACTATTTCTAGTTTAAAGCCCTAACAGCTCCCTCCACTGCAGTTGCCAGTGCCCCCACCCCAGACCTGGATAAGTGAACCCCATCCCTGGCATACATGTCATTTCTGCCATAGAAGAGGTCCCAGTTATCAATGAATGTTACTGAATTTTCCTTACAGTATTTGTCCAGCCAGCAATTGACACCAATTGCCCTGGACAGCCATTCATTTCAACTCCTCTCCTTGGCAAAATACCACTATGACAGGGTTCCACCCTTCTTCCTAATTATGTCTATTGCTGACCTAAACCTGCTAGTCAGGTCCTCACTCCTACGTCTGCCAACATCGTTGCCTCCAGCACTGAGACAGATAATAGGATTGCTCCCATTACCTCTCATGATGTCGTCCAGACGGCTAACAATATCCTCCATCCCAGCCCCAGGAAAGCAAACCCTCTGTCTCCTACTCCTATCAATCAAACAGAAAGCCCTATCCATGTACCTAACCTGACTGTCCCCAACAACAACAATGTTTTTACCTTCCTTTGTGTCTTTCGTCGTGACGCTCCCAGAAGTCGACTCACATTCATCGGGTAGCACGGAGAATGGGTTCGATGTTTCCACAACATTCTCCTGGGTCTTCGTTGTTTCTACCTCTCCACCCGTCCTCTTGAGCCTTAACTTTGTCCCATGCGTTTTAGCCACTGTCCAGGTTCCTTTCCTGGCTTGAGGATTCTCAACAGGAGGATTACTACGAATCCTCTTGTTTTCCTCAGTCAGTCGCTGTATCTCAAGCTTAGCTACCCTCAGTTCTTCCTTCAGCTGCTGGTAGAGTAGCTCAAGAGAGGACATCTTCTTCAGATTGACAGAGAGCACACAAGACACGTCTTCACTGAGTTAAGTCAGGTCCACCACTCCCAAGTCATTCATTCTTTATCACTGTCTACTGCCTCAAATGTTTTATTGAAAAACGTCAGTAAATTTGTCAGGCAGGAACGACCTCTCGTAAACCCATGCTGAGATTCATTAATCAAATTATGTTCTTCAAGGTGACTTCTGATAATATCAGCTATAATTGATTCTAATAATTTGCCTACTATAGACGTGAGGCAACCTTAAACCAAGACAGCAATGCCTAAGCGTACGTAATAAGGCAAATAGATTACTGGGATTTATATCAAGAAGTGTTAGCAACAGAAGTCCAGACGTTATATTACAGCTTTATACATCATTAGTAAGGCCTCACCTAGATTACGCAGCTCAGTTCTAGTCTCCATATTCAGAATGGACATAAATTCGTTAGAAAACATTCACGTAGAATATAAATTAATACATAGCATTAGAAATCTTCCTTACGAAGAAAGATTGAAGACCCTTAAATTACATTCACTTGTAAGACGTAGAATGAGGGGAGACATGATCGAGGTATACAAGTGGAAAATGGGTATTGGAAATAAATGGTATAAAATACCGACACAATGGAAAAATAAACACATAAATTCGATATTGTTTATTTAGACTTTAGTAAGGCTTTTGATAGAGTACCGCACCAGAGACTGTTAAAGAAAGTGGCAGCTCATGGCATTGGGGGAAAAGTGCTGTCATGGATCGAGTCATGGCTCACCAATAGGAAGCAGAGTGTGTGCATAAATGGGGTTAAATCCGAATGGGGACTTGTAACAAGTGGTGTTCCACAGGGATCAGTCTTAGGCCCATTGTTATTTATAATATATATCAATGACCTTGATGAGGGAATTACTAGTGATATGAGCAAATTCGCCGACGACACGAAGATAGGTAGGATAATTGATTCAAACATAGATGTCATAGAACTTCAGGAAGATTTAGACAAACTTAATTCGTGGTCAGAAAAGTGGCAGATGCAGTTCAATGTAGATAAATGCAAGGTTCTGAAGCTCGGGAGTGTCCATAACCCAAGCACTTATAAGTTAAATAACGTAGAACTTAGCCATACAGATTGCGAGAAGGACTTGGGGGTGATGGTAAGCAGCAACCTTAAACCAAGACAGCAATGCCTAAGCGTACGTAATAAGGCAAATAGATTACTGGGATTTATATCAAGAAGTGTTAGCAACAGAAGTCCAGAGGTTATATTACAGCTTTATACATCATTAGTAAGGCCTCACCTAGATTACGCAGCTCAGTTCTGGTCTCCATATTACAGAATGGACATAAATTCGTTAGAAAACATTCAGCGTAGAATGACTAAATTAATACATAGCATTAGAAATCTTCCTTACGAAGAAAGATTGAAGACCCTAAAATTACATTCACTTGTAAGACGTAGAATGAGGGGAGACATGATCGAGGTATACAAGTGGAAAATGGGTATTAACAAAGGGGATATAAATAAGGTCTTGAGGATATCTCTCCAAGAGAGACCGAAATAATGGATTCAAGTTAGATAAGTTTAGATTTAGAAAGGATATAGGAAAGTATTGGTTTGGAAATAGGGTAGTTGATGAGTGGAACAGTCTGCCTAGTAGGGTTATTGAAGCTAGGACCTTGGGTAGTTTCAAATTTAGGTTGGATAAATTCATGAGTGAGAGGGGTTGGATTTGAGTGGGACTCGCTCATGAGTGGGTAGAATTGTCAAAGCTTATTTCTTGGGTAGCATTGAAAATTGGGTTGAGCAAATATTCTGTTAGTGGGACGGATTGTGAAGGACCTGCCTAGTATGGGCCAACAGGCCTGCTGCAGTGTTCCTCCTTTCTTATGTTCTTATGTTCTTATAATGTGATCCTTTATTGACAACGTTTCGCCCACGCAGTGGGCTTTATCGAGTCACAGCCCACTGCGTGGGCGAAACGTTGTCAATAAAGGATCACATTATACTGCTTATGTGTTTATTTTTCCAAAATGGGTATTAACAAAGGGGATATAAATAAGGTCTTGAGGGTATCTCTCCAAGAGAGAACCCGCAATAATGGATTCAAGTTAGATAAGTTTAGATTTAGAAAGGATATAGGAAAGTATTGGTTTGGAAATAGGGTAGTTGATGAATGGAACAGTCTGCCTAGTAGGGTTATTGAAGCAAGGACCTTGGGTAGTTTTAAATTTAGGTTGGATAAATTCATGAGTGAAAGGGGTTGGATTTGAGTGGGAATTGCACATGAGTAAATAAAATTATCAAAGCTTATTTTTTGGGTAGCATTGAAAATTAGGTTGAACAAATATTCTGTTGGTGGGATGGAATGTGAAGGACCTGCCTAGAATGGGCCAACAGGCCTGCTGCAGTGTTCCTCCTTTCTTATGTTCTTATGTTCTTAATCTATTTGCCTTATTACGTACGCTTAGGCATTGCTGTCTTGGTTTAAGGTTGCTGCTTACCATCACCCCCAAGTCCTTCTCGCAATCTGTATGGCTAAGTTCTACGTTATTTAACTTATAAGTGCTTGGGTTATGGACACTCCCGAGCTTCAGTACCTTGCATTTATCTACATTGAACTGCATCTGCCACTTTTCTGACCACGAATTAAGTTTGTCTAAATCTTCCTGAAGTTCTATGACATCTATGTTTGAATCAATTATCCTACCTATCTTCGTGTCGTCGGCGAATTTGCTCATATCACTAGTAATTCCCTCATCAAGGTCATTGATATATATTATAAATAACAATGGGCCTAAGACTGATCCCTTGTGGAACACCACTTGTTACAAGTCCCCATTCGGATTTAACCCCATTTATGCCACTCTCTGCTTCCTATTGGTGAGCCATGACTCGATCCATGACAGCACTTTTCCCCCAATGCCATGAGCTGCCACTTTCTTTAACAGTCTCTGGTGCGGTACTCTATCAAAAGCCTTACTAAAGTCTAAATAAACAATATCGAATTCTTTATCGTGATCAACAGCCTCAAAAGCTTTACTGAAGAAGGTTAATAAATTAGATAGGCAGGAACGGCCCCTAGTGAATCCATGCTGGGTATCATTAATCAAATTATGGTTATCTAGATGGCTTCTAATAATATCAGCTATAATTGACTCTAGTAATTTGCCTACAATTGAGGTCAGGCTTATTGGGCGATAGTTTGACGGTAGTGACTTGTCCCATGCTTTAAAAATAGGAATAGGTCTATCTGTTTGATAACCATTTCGCTAGTGACTGTGATACTACATAATTTATCTTCTTCAGGCCCACTAAAATACCTAATTCTTGGGATATTATTAGTGTCTTCCTGAGTGAAAACCGAGAGAAAATAATTATTAAAAATTGAGCACATTTCATTCTCTTTGTCAGTAAGATACCCATAATTATTTTTAAGGGGGCCTATCTTATCTCTAACTTTTGTTATATACACCTGGAAAAAACTTTTTGGGTTAGTTTTCGAATCCCTAGCAACTTTAATTTCGTAGTCCCGCTTAGCTTTTCTTATCCCCTTTTTAACGTCCCTCTTAATGTCAATATACTGATTCGTAAGATGACCCTCACCTCTTTTGATACGCCTATAAATTCCTTTCTTCTGCCCTAAAATATATTTGAGCCTATTATTCATCCATTTTGGGTCATTTCTATTCGATCTAATTTCTTTATATGGGATAAATGTTCTTTGGGCAGCATGTATAGTGTTCAGAAAACTGTCATATTGATAGCTCTCTTCATTACCCCAGTCCACAGATGATAATTGTTCTCTAAGTCCATTGTAATCTGCTAAGCGAAAATCTGGGACCGTTACTGAGTTATTCCTACTATGAAACTTCCATTCAATGCCAAAGGTAATTGATTTGTGGTCGCTTGCCGAGTTCCTCTGTAATTTCTAAATTATTAACAAGGGTTTCCTTGTTTGCCAGAACTAAGTCAAGCAGATTATTTCCTTGTAGGTTCTGTCACAAACTGCTTCAAAAAACAATCTTGAACTACTTCTAAGAAATCGTTAGATTCTAAATTCCCAGTCAAAAAATTCCAATCAATTTGACTAAAGTTGAAGTCACCCAGAATAACTACGTTATCGTGCATTGTGGCCTTAACAATTTCCTCCATAGTAGTCTCCTTGGTCCCTATCTAAGTTTGGGGGACGGTACATCACACCTAAAATCAATTTTTCATGCCCCTCTGAAAATTCTATCCAGACAGACTCTGTATGTGTTAATTCAGACTTTATACCCATTTTTATACAACAATTTAAATGATCACGGACATAGAGTGCCACCCCACCCCCCTTCCCGATACTTCTGTCTACTTGGAACAATTTAAAACCCTGAATGTGACATTCGGCAGGCAAGTCCCGATTTTTCATATTAAACCATGTTTCAGTTATTGCAAAAAACATCAATATTACCTGTACTTGCAACTACTCTCAACTCGTCCATCTTATTCCTAGCACTACGACTATTGGTGTAATATACACTTAAAGACCCTCCTTTCTCTTTACCCTTCCTGCTCATTTCTGTTTTTCCCTTATACCTATTACTGTCCTTGTCACCTAGTGCCACTGGCTTTCCAATATCCACCTTATTCTGCCTATTACTAGTTCCCCTAGAATTTATAACATTCCTACACTGGGACTTCACTGTTTTCCCCCCATAACCCATACCACTAACTTTTTCTAGTTTAAAGCCCTAACAGCTTCCTCCACTGCAGTTGCCAGTGCCCCCACCCCAGACCTAGATAAGTGAACCCCATCCCTGGCATGCATGTCATTTCTGCCATAGAAGAGGTCCCAGTTGTCAATGAATGTTACTGCATTTTCCTTACAGTATTTGTCCAGCCAGCAATTGACACCAATTGCCCTGGACAACCATTCATTTCCAACTCCTCTCCTTGGCAAAATACCACATATGACAGGGTTCCCACCCTTCTTCCTAATTCTGTCTATTGCTGACCTATAGCAATAGTGGTGACCTGTTCTTAGCTCAGTGAAGACGTGTCTAGTGTACTCCCTGTGGACTGAATCAAGATGCCCCCTATTGAGCAACTTTACCAGCAGCTTAAGGAGGAATTGAGGGTAGCGAAGCTTGAGATACAGCGATTGACGGAGGAAAACAAGAGGATTCGTAGTAGTCCTCCTGTTGTGAGTCCTCAGGTCAAGAAGGGAACCTGGGCAGTGGCCGGACAGCATGGGACGAGTTGAAGATCAAGAAGACGAATGGAGAGGTAGTAACGACGAAGAAGAAAGAGACTGCTGTGGAAACTTCGAACTCCTTTTCTGTGCTACCAGACGAATGTGAGTCGACTACTGGGAACGTCACGACGAACTGTACCAAGGAAGGTAAAAACATTGTTGTTGTTGGGGATAGCCAAGTTAGATATATGGATAGGGCCTTCTGCTTGACAGATAGGAGTAGGAGACAGAGGGTTTGCTTTCCTGGGGCTGGGATGGAAGACATTGTTAGCCGGCTTGACAACATCATGCATGGTAATGGGATCAATCTATTATCTGCCTCAGTGCTGGAGGCAATGATGTATCCAAGCGTAGAAGTGAGGATTTAGTTAGTAGGTATAAGGCAGCAATAGACATCATTAGGAAGAAGGGAGGGAGCCTGTTATATGTGGCATTTTGCCAAGAAGGGGTGTTGAAATGAATGGCTGTCCAGGCGATTGGTATAAATTGCTGGCTGGACAAACACTGTAAGGATAATGCAGTCCCATTCATTGACAACTGGGACCACTTCTATGGCCGAAATGACATGTATTCCAGGGATGGGGTTCACTTATCCAGGGAAGGTGTAGGATTTCTGCTAGCTCAGTTGAGGATGTTGTTAGGCTTTAAACTAGGATTAGTTAGAGGTATGGGTTTAGGAATGGTAAATAATGAGGGCCAAAATATTGATTCAGGCTTTGATATCATAAATCATAACAATAACAGTAATCGAGTGACACAGGGTAATGATAGTAACAGAAATTGTGTAAAACAAAAGCTGAAAAAGGTTCACAAGAAGATACATATCAATGTATTTTATCCCTAACTGTCAGCGCCAGAAATAAAATTAACGAATTACGTTTGGTAGCATGTGCTGGGAACTTTGATGTCATTGCAATAACTGAAACATGGTATAATACCAAGAGTCGGGATATGATTGCTGAGTGTCATATTCAGGGGTTTAAGTTGTTCCATGTAGATAGATATAATGGGAAAGGGGGTGGAGTTGCATTGTATGTACGAGAAAATATAAATTGCTGCATAAAAACAGGCATAAAAATAGATGGATCATTAACAGAATAAGGTAGAACAATCAATATGCACATGAGTAAAAGGTGATAAAACAAATACTTGGGTTGTATAACAATAGGTTAGACAAATATTTTATGCTGGAGGTTGAAATATAGAAGGCCTGTAGGAGTGTTCCACATCTACGATGTGCTTGTGTTGAATTAGCAGGAGAGACTATGTGATGGTATGGTTAACTGTTTTCAGGAGGATTCTTGCTAAGAGTGGTGGACCTGACTTAACTCAGTGAAGACGTGTCTTGTGTGCTCTCTGTCAATCTGAAGAAGATGTCCTCTCTTGAGCTACTCTACCAGCAGCTGAAGGAAGAACTGAGGGTAGCTAAGCTTGAGATACAGCGACTGACTGAGGAAAACAAGAGGATTCGTAGTAATCCTCCTGTTGAGAAATCCTCAAGCCAGGAAAGGAACCTGGACAGTGGCTAAAACGCATGGGACAAAGTTAAGGCTCAAGAGGACGGGTGGAGAGGTAGAAACAACGAAGACCCAGGAGAATGTTGTGGAAACATCGAACCCATTCTCCGTGCTACCCGATGAATGTGAGTCGACTTCTGGGAGCGTCACGACGAAAGACACAAAGGAAGGTAAAAACATTGTTGTTGTTGGGGACAGTCAGGTTAGGTACATAGATAGGGCTTTCTGTTTGATTGATAGAGTAGGAGACAGAGGGTTTGCTTTCCTGGGGCTGGGATGGAGGATATTGTTAGCCGTCTGGACGACATCATGAGAGGTAATGGAGCAATCCTATTATCTGTCTCAGTGCTGGAGGCAACGATGTTGGCAGACGTAGGAGTGAGGACCTGACTAGCAGGTTTAGGTCAGCAATAGACATAATTAGGAAGAAGGGTGGGAACCCTGTCATATGTATATTTGCCAAGGAGAGGAGTTGAAATGAATGGCTGTCCAGGGCAATTGGTGTCAATTGCTGGCTGGACAAATACTGTAAGGAAAATTCAGTAACATTCATTGACAACTGGGACCTCTTCTATGGCAGAAATGACATGTATGCCAGGGATGGGGTTCACTTATCCAGGTCTGGGGTGGGGCACTGGCAACTGCAGTGAGGGAGCTGTTAGGGCTTTAAACTAGAAATAGTTAGTGGTATGGGTTTTGGGGAAAACAGAGAAGTCCCAGTGTAGTAATATTATAAGTTGTAGGAGAACTAGTAATAGGCAGAATAAGGTGGATAGTGGAAAGCTAGTGACACTAGATGACAAGGACAGTAATAGGTATAGTGGAAAAACAGAGATGAGCAGGAAGGGTAAAGAGAAAGGAGGGTCTCTAAATATATATTACACCAATAGTCGTAGTGCTAGGAATAAGATGGACGAGTTGAGATTAGTTGCAAGTACGGGTAATATTGATGTTTTTGCAATAACTGAGACATGGTTTAATATGAAAAATCGGGACTTGCCTGCGAATGTCACATTCAGGGTTTTAAATTGTTCCAAGTAGACAGAAGTATCGGGAAAGGGGTGGGGTGGCACTCTATGTCCGTGATCATTTAAATTGTTGCATAAAAACGGGTATAAAGTCTGAATTAACACATACAGAGTCTGTCTGGATAGAATTTTCAGAGGGTGTGAAAAATTGATTTTAGGCGTGATTTACCGTCCTCCAAACTTAGATAGGGAACAAGGAAGACTACTTTGGGAGGAAATTGTTAAGGCCACAAGACACGATAACGTAGTAATTTAGGGACTTTAACTTTAGTCAGATTGATTGGAATTTCATGACAGGGAATTTAGAATCTAACGACTTTTTAGAAGTAGTTCAGATTGCTTTTGAAGCAGTTTGTAACAGAACCTACAAGGGAAATAACCTACTTGACTTGGTTCTGGCAACAAGGAAACCCTTGTTAATAATTTAGAAATTACAGAGGAACTCGGCTCAAGCGACCACAAGTCAATAACCTTTAGCATTGGTAAATTAGACACATATGCAACACTTGGGTATCTTTATTGAGGAAACGTTTCGCCACACAGTGGCTTCATCAGTCCATACAAAGGAGAATCGTGAAGAACAGGAGGAGTGTGAGGTTGTCAGGCCCTCAATCTTGAGACGATGTTGTCAGTCCATCAATCTTGAATAGAATAACAGCATATGAGCAGAGGAACCTTATATACTGTAGACAGGAGAGGTGCAGCAGTAGTAGGAGGTGTCACATTTGTTCAATGTGGAAGTAGGTCGTGCCCAAGGAATAGGCAAGCGAAGAAATCCCTGTATTAAGATACCAAGATGTTGCAGTGTCAGACAGGATGTGAATGAATGGTTCAGAGAACCGACGAGTTGGTTCTCTGAACCATTCATTCACAACCTTTAGCATTGAATGGATGTATGATAGTAGGGATAATTCAGTAATGGTCCCAGATTTTCGCTTAGCAGATTATAATGGACTTAGAGAACACTTATCAACTGTGGACTGGGGTGAAGAAGAGAGGTATCAATATGACAGTTTTCTTAACACTATACAGGCTGCGAAAAGAACATTTATCCGTATAAAGAAATTAGATCAAGTAGAAATGACCCAAAATGGATGAATAATAGGCTCAAATATCTTTTAGGGCAGAAGAAAGGAATTTATAGGCGCATAAAAAGAGGTGAGGGTCATCTTATAAATCAGTATACTGACATTAAGAGGGACGTTAAAAGGGAATAAGAAAAGCTAAACGGGACTATGAAATTAAAGTTGCTAGGGATTCAAAAACTAACCCAAAAGTTTTTCCAGGTTTATAGAACAAAAGTTAGGGATAAGATAGGTCCCCTTAAAAATAACTTTGGGCATCTTACTGACAAGGAGAATGATATGTGCTCTATTTTTAATAATTATTTTCTCTCGGTTTTCACACAGGAAGACATTAATAATATCCCAGTAATTAATTTTTACAGAGGCCCAGAAGAAGATAAATTATGTAATATCACAGTCACTAGCGAAATGATTATGAAACAGCTGGACCGACTGAAACAAAATAAATCGCCGGGTCCTGATGAGCTTTTGCAAGGGTTTTTAAGGAATGCAAAATGGAACTCTGTGAACCAATATCTAACATTTTTAATTTATCTCTTCAAACAGGTGTAGTGTCTGATATGTGGAAGATGGCTAATGTAATTCCTATTTTTAAAGCAGGGGACAAGTCACTACCGTCAAACTACCGCCCAATAAGCCTGACCTCAATTGTAGGCAAATTACTAGAGTCAATAATAGCTGATATTATTAGAAGCCATCTAGATAACCATAATTTGATTAATGATACCCAGCATGGATTCACGAGGGCCGTTCCTGCCTATCTAATTTATTAACCTTCTTCAGTAAAGCTTTTGAGGCTGTTGATCACGATAAAGAATTCGATATTGTTTATTTAGACTTTAGTAAGGCTTTTGATAGAGTACCGCATCAGAGACTGTTAAAGAAAGTGGCAGCTCATGGCATTGGGGAAAAGTGCTGTCATGGATCGAGTCATGGCTCACCAATAGGAAGCAGAGAGTGTGCATAAATGGGGTTAAATCCGAATGGGGACTTGTAACAAGTGGTGTTCCACAGGGATCAGTCTTAGGCCCATTGTTATTTATAATATATATCAATGACCTTGATGAGGGAATTACTAGTGATATGAGCAAATTCGCCGACGACACGAAGATAGGTAGGATAATTGATTCAAACATAGATGTCATAGAACTTCAGGAAGATTTAGACAAACTTAATTCGTGGTCAGAAAAGTGGCAGATGCAGTTCAATGTAGATAAATGCAAGGTTCTGAAGCTCGGGAGTGTCCATAACCCAAGCACTTATAAGTTAAATAACGTAGAACTTAGCCATACAGATTGCGAGAAGGACTTGGGGTGATGGTAAGCAGCAACCTTAAACCAAGACAGCAATGCCTAAGCGTACGTAATAAGGCAAATAGATTACTGGGATTTATATCAAGAAGTGTTAGCAACAGAAGTCCAGAGGTTATATTACAGCTTTATACATCATTAGTAAGGCCTCACCTAGATTACGCAGCTCAGTTCTGGTCTCCATATTACAGAATAGACATAAATTCGTTAGAAAACATTCAGCGTAGAATGACTAAATTAATACATAGCATTAGAAATCTTCCTTACGAAGAAAGATTGAAGACCCTAAAATTACATTCACTTGTAAGACGTAGAATGAGGGAGACATGATCGAGGTATACAAGTGGAAAATGGGTATTAACAAAGGGGATATAAATAAGGTCTTGAGGATATCTCTCCAAGAGAGAACCCGCAATAATGGATTCAAGTTAGATAAGTTTAGATTTAGAAAGGTTCTGGCAAGCAAGGAAACCCTTGTTAATAATTTAGAAATTACAGAGGAACTCGGCTCAAGCGACCACAAGTCAATTACCTTTAGCATTGAATGGATGTATGATAGTAGGGATAATTCAGTAATGGTCCCAGATTTTCGCTTAGCAGATTATAATGGACTTAGAGAACACTTATCAACTGTGGACTGGGGTGAAGAAGAGAGGTATCAATATGACAGTTTTCTTGACACTATACAGGCTGCCCAAAGAACATTTATCCCGTATAAAGAAATTAGATCAAGTAGAAATGACCCAAAATGGATGAATAATAGGCTCAAATATCTTTTAGGGCAGAAGAAAGGAATTTATAGGCGCATAAAAAGAGGTGAGGGTCATCTTATAAATCAGTATACTGACATTAAGAGGGACGTTAAAAGGGAATAAGAAAATCTAAACGGGACTATGAAATTAAAGTTGCTAGGGATTCAAAACTAACCCAAAAGTTTTTCCAGGTTTATAGAACAAAAGTTAGGGATAAGATAGGTCCCCTTAAAAATAACTTTGGGCATCTTACTGACAAGGAGAATGATATGTGCTCTATTTTTAATAATTATTTTCTCTCGGTTTTCACACAGGAAGACATTAATAATATCCCAGTAATTAATTTTTACAGAGGCCCAGAAGAAGATAAATTATGTAATATCACAGTCACTAGCGAAATGATTATGAAACAGCTGGACCGACTGAAACAAAATAAATCGCCGGGTCCTGATGAGCTTTTTGCAAGGGTTCTTAAGGAATGCAAAATGGAACTCTGTGAACCAATATCTAACATTTTTAATTTATCTCTTCAAACAGGTGTAGTGTCTGATATGTGGAAGATGGCTAATGTAATTCCTATTTTTAAAGCAGGGGACAAGTCACTACCGTCAAACTACCGCCCAATAAGCCTGACCTCAATTGTAGGCAAATTACTAGAGTCAATTATAGCTGATATTATTAGAAGCCATCTAGATAACCATAATTTGATTAATGATACCCAGCATGGATTCACGAGGGCCGTTCCTGCCTATCTAATTTATTAACCTTCTTCAGTAAAGCTTTTGAGGCTGTTGATCACGATAAAGAATTCGATATTGTTTATTTAGACTTTAGTAAGGCTTTTGATAGAGTACCGCACCAGAGACTGTTAAAGAAAGTGGCAGCTCATGGCATTGGGGAAAAGTGCTGTCATGGATCGAGTCATGGCTCACCAATAGGAAGCAGAGAGTGTGCATAAATGGGGTTAAATCCGAATGGGGACTTGTAACAAGTGGTGTTCCACAGGGATCAGTCTTAGGCCCATTGTTATTTATAATATATATCAATGACCTTGATGAGGAATTACTAGTGATATGAGCAAATTCGCCGACGACACGAAGATAGGTAGGATAATTGATTCAAACATAGATGTCATAGAACTTCAGGAAGATTTAGACAAACTTAATTCGTGGTCAGAAAAGTGGCAGATGCAGTTCAATGTAGATAAATGCAAGGTTCTGAAGCTCGGGAGTGTCCATAACCCAAGCACTTATAAGTTAAATAACGTAGAACTTAGCCATACAGATTGCGAGAAGGACTTGGGGTGATGGTAAGAAGCAACCTTAAACCAAGACAGCAATGCCTAAGCGTACGTAATAAGGCAAATAGATTACTGGGATTTATATCAAGAAGTGTTAGCAACAGAAGTCCAGAGGTTATATTACAGCTTTATACATCATTAGTAAGGCCTCACCTAGATTACGCAGCTCAGTTCTGGTCTCCATATTACAGAATGGACATAAATTCGTTAGAAAACATTCAGCGTAGAATGACTAAATTAATACATAGCATTAGAAATCTTCCCTACGAAGAAAGATTGAAGACCCTTAAATTACATTCACTTGTAAGACGTAGAATGAGGGAGACATGATCGAGGTATACAAGTGGAAAATGGGTATTAACAAAGGGGATATAAATAAGGTCTTGAGGTATCTCTCCAAGAGAGAACCCGCAATAATGGATTCAGTTAGATAAGTTTAGATTTAGAAAGGATATAGGAAAGTATTGGTTTGGAAATAGGGTAGTTGATGAATGGAACAGTCTGCCTAGTAGGGTTATTGAAGCAAGGACCTTGGGTAGTTTTAAATTTAGGTTGGATAAATTCATGAGTGAAAGGGGTTGGATTTGAGTGAATTGCACATGAGTAAATAAAATTATCAAAGCTTATTTTTGGGTAGCATTGAAAATTAGGTTGAACAAATATTCTGTTGGTGGGATGGAATGTGAAGGACCTGCCTAGAATGGGCCAACAGGCCTGCTGCAGTGTTCCTCCTTTCTTATGTTCTTATAATGGATTCAAGTTAGATAAGTTTAGATTTAGAAAGGATATAGGAAAGTATTGGTTTGGAAATAGGTAGTTGATGAGTGGAACAGTCTGCCTAGTAGGGTTATTGAAGCTAGGACCTTGGGTAGTTTCAAATTTAGGTTGGATAAATTCATGAGTGATAGGGGTTGGATTTGAGTGGGACTCGCGCATGAGTGGGTAGAATTGTCAAAGCTTATTTCTTGGGTAGCATTGAAAATTGGGTTGAGCAAATATTCTGTTAGTGGGACGGATTGTGAAGGACCTGCCTAGTATGGGCCAACAGGCCTGCTGCAGTGTTCCTCCTTTCTTATGTTCTTATGTTCTTATAATAACGATCCCAAATGGATTAACAGGAGGCTAAAACATTTATTAGGGGAGAAAACAGGAATTTATAGGCGCATCAAAAGAGGAGATGTTAACCTTATTGACCAATATGTTCAGTTGAAAAGAGAAGTAAAAAGGGATTAGAAAGGCTAAACGTGACTATGAGATTAAGGTTGCTAATGAATCAAAGACTAATCCAAAAGGGTTCTTTCAAGTGTACAGGACGAAGGTGAGGGAAAAGGTAGGACCTCTGAAAATTGGGAATGGACAGCTGACGGATAACGAACTGGAAATGTGTTCTCTATTTAATGACTATTTTTGTCAGTCTTTACACAAGAAGACGTAAATGAGATTCCAGAAATTAACAATTATTCAGTTCCTGAAGAATTCAAATTAACTAATATTACTGTCACGAGGGACATGGTTATCAAACAGATAGATAAACTGAAGCAAAATAAGTCCCCGGGACCCGACGAGTTGTTTTCCAGGGTACATCACTAGTGAGACCTCATTTGGATTATGCAGCTCAGTTTTGGTCTCCTTACTACAGGATGGATATAGATTCATTGGAGAACATACAAGAAGAATGACTAAAATGATTTACAGTATAAGAAATCTCCCGTATGAAGATAGACTTAGAGCGTTGAATCTCCACTCTCTGGAGAGACGTAGAATGAGGAGATA